>OVAQ01000980.1:0-22443 GCA_900406345.1 Erysimum cheiri | reverse complement strand
CCTTTCAAACACCAAAATCTATTTTTATAAATCCTCTGCATCTGCTGCTCAAAAGTGGGAATTGATCTTTTATGATTGATTGCTTCCCTGAAGTAAATTGAAAAGAAAGGGTCAGTAGAAAGAATAAGGTCTTAGCAGGTTTGTTCAGCAAATCAAGAGACATTTTAGAATATTCATGTTCCCTAAAATCTCAAACAAGATACATAGTATTTACCCCATTTACCAATTTTCTTACAGACTCATATTAAACACTTGAGATTCCGAACAAAAAAAAGCTCACTAGCAACAGAAACATTAGTTGTCAAATGAGATTTTTTCTGATTCTCCAATTTAATATTGTCTAATACGTTACTTGTTGTCTGATTCTCTCTGTTGCGTCTCATAAACTACTCTCTCCACTTTAACTTATCATTTATACGTTAGTGGTGTTTCTAAAGCCACTTAAAAAAACATTTATAATTTGTTTCATGACATATAGAGTTCACAGCTTTTAGAGGCTTTAGTTACGTTTAAAGAAATTGTGTTAATAATACATCACTTTTTAAAAAGAAAAGGTGGAACTGAAATAAAAGTGATGTTTCTAAAAGACGTAACAATGGTTATTGCAACGAATAGAACCCACAAAATAATGATAAAAAAAAACTTTAATGATCGAGCCACCATGTTTGCAAAGTGAAGAAGATACTTCAGATGATAACAAAGAGGACACTGTATTTGAGATCATGAGGGAGATACAACAGCATCTATTTCCTGATCATCATCTTCGAGGTTTCTGTATTTGTAAACCCAAGAACAGACAAGGAAATAGGCAAGATTCAAGACTCCTAATATGACTAAGACCCAATAAACATTATCAACTCTTCCATGGTTAATGTCATCTGGTAACCATGAGGTGGTCCTTTGGAATACATTGATCAGAGCTGTACTCAGATAGAAAGAGATTCCAATCACCACTGAGGTCAATGAAGTCGCGGTGTTCCTCAGAGACTTGGGGAACTCTCCATAGAATAATTCAATATTTGCCGGAAACTGGAAGGCCTCGCCTATTCCTACTATCACGAGAGGCGGAAACAGCCAAAGCACTGACATGGGATGATCATTTTCAATGGTTTTCAGCCTCTTTGCTTCCACAATCGCAGAAATAGCCATGCTCAGGATTGTGAAAACTTGGCCTATACCGATTTTTTGAAGCAATGTCAGCGGCTTATAGGTTAGCTTCTGGTACAAGGGATAAAGAAACCAATTGTTCATTATGATGACAATATTTGTGGATATCATTGTCATGACTTGGAGAGATCCAGCCGGGACTTTAAAGTGAGGGCCGAGACTACGGTCCGTGACTAGACCTTGGAGTACCATCAAGCTTGATTGCACACAAATGGGAGTACTAACGAAGAGGATAGCTAGCCATAGAGGAACAAGTCGGAGAATGGCTTTAAAATCTTCTACTTCTTGAACAGAGCATAGCCTCCAGATGTTATTTATTGACTCACCACTCGGTTTAAAATCCTCTTCGGTCTTCAATGCTGCACGGTTCAAGAACCTGAAAATATGAAGCTTTTTTTAGCTCATGTGTTTTAAGTATCATGAATCAGGCAAGCTTTTTGTTTCACCTGAAGCTCTTGGAGGGCATTGCAGCAGAAGTCTTGGCCTCTTTTCCGATACCACGGTGATGATAGTCTTCCTCTTTGGATGAAATCACAGCCTTTCTTTTCACTGTAGCAGCAACTACAACGTGGATCAGACTTGTGAAGGGACTTCCCATTGGTTTATCATGCTTGTAGAATCTCTTCCCAGAGATGAAAACAATGAAACTGATCAAATTAGCGATAGCGCAGAGACCAAAACCAAGTTTCCAGCTAGCATTGTCCTCTGTATATACAATCGCAGTCGCTGCTATAAGCGCGCCTGCATATCCTGTGAAGATGTACCAGTTGAAGAAGCTTCCTTGATCTTTAAGTTTCTCGAATTGGTTTGCACCTAGAGATGCCAAGGTGTACCGCGTCCCACCTGATCCAATGGTCTTTAGAGTTAAGGCTAAATACAAGATCCCGAGATGGAGTTTGGATGGCGATTGGCATAGGATTGATCCTGTTTCACACGGTTTAGGTCTCAACTTGTTGAAAGATGCGATTACAGTGAAGAGAACAACGCCCTGAGAAAATGTTTCATATACTTGTGAACTTTGTGTTTCAGATCACATAAGAGAATCGATGAGTCTTGGACACTTACAGTCAGAGAAATGAAAGCAGAAGGCAATATGAGGGGAATGTTTCCGAAGAAAGAATCGGCTAGAATGGCTGCAACAACAGGAAACATGCTTCCACATCCATTGACAATATTTGAAATCTTAGCAGCAGCAATGCTCTTGATGTTGAATTCCTCGATCAAGAACACGATTAAGTTCATTAACAATCCTAAAGATGATATGGACAGGCCTAACAACGTAGCTGCACCACATGGAACCCCAAAAGTATTATCATTTTTTCTATGTTTTGGAATTCAAAAACATAAAACAGAACATGTTTAAAAACACAAACCGATTATGAACGGAAAAGTGATCCATCCACCGCGCTTGCTGCTTGGATCGCGAGAGCTCTGAGCTTCTGTGTTACCAGAGATTGAACCAGCCATGATTGAACCAGAGGAAACAGAGGAGTTACTTCCACTTGTACTGTGTGTTATGATGTAGTCAGATAAAAGTCCTATAAACACTATATATAAGCAAATACAGAACAATTCTTTTTGTGTAATAATGATTTGTTAATGATCTTGTTTGGTCCAATATGATTATATTAATGCCTAAACGAATTTTGACTACTTATTCATCGTTGTCTTTTTTCAAGCTTTCAGTTGGTGAATGTAATAATAAATGTTGTTGTGGTTGTGTAATGATCAGCACTTGCTGATGGTTCTGCATTTGTAAACCAAGAAAGTAACTATTGCGGATTGTGGTCATAAGACTCATAACTCATAAACATTCATATCTATAAAAATGGGCATAGCATCAAAATTTGCCTTTACATATTCCATTTCATTGATTAGAGTGAGGAAGCATATTAGTTGATTTAATTTAATCTTAAATGGAATTGATTCTTTTGAGTTGTATACTTACTTTCAATAAGCATCAATTTTAATTCGAATAAAGTTTATCTTTAATTTTTTTTTTCTCCTTATATTATGTTTGTTTAATTTGCTTTGATTTCAAGCAACTTCCTTAATTGGCTTCATCTTATATTCCTCTATAAAATAATATAAGTTTTAAATGAAACAACACACAAAAAACGAGTACATTCACATATGTAATTATGTATGATAAAAATTAAAGAAAGAACAAGAGAGAAAAAAATACATTCAGAAGAGGATAATAAAGCTTATGGGTTAGCTTTTGGTGGATAGATAAGACTAATTGTTCATTGTAATGACGATGCATGGAGGTGATTGTTATTGACTTGGAGAGATCCGGCCATGACTTGGAAGTGCGGGTCGAGTCCACACTCCACAGTATGTGACTACTCGATATAAAACTTGGAGGGCAAGGCACATCTTTTTCTACGAGACGAAAGAGTGGATTGACTACTAATATAGTGAAACTTCTAGCTTAAGTTTTTTGGGATTGATTTTCTTGTATATGATCGTATAAGACAGATATTTGTATCTTATATCTCTATCTACATCAGTCTTGTAGGATTCTCATACATCACTCACATTGAAGTTCTTACTTAGGGTAATTAATCACTGACCTGGTTTGTAGAAGGTATCCTAAGACTGATTGATAAATTACTCTGTTACCTCAGATTGAAAGCATTTTTTGCTGAATGTAGTTTCATATGTGAAGTAGTAAATACACAAAAAAAAAACACGCTTCACTTGGTAAAAATTACAAACACACAAGTTACACAGGAGCATGTAAGTTATTGATTCAAGACATGGAAACTATTAATGTAGAGAACACTGGAACATAACATGTTGTGTCTTAGATTTTAACATCTTTGGGATTTTGTTCCTCATCATCATTCTTGAAGTTTCTGTATTTGTAAAACCAAGTGCAGACAAGGAAATAGCCAAAATTCAGGACTCCTCCAATGACTAAAACCCAGTAAACATTGTCAACTCTTCCTTGGTTAATGTCATCCGGTAACCACTCGGTGGTCCTCTGGATAAGATCAATGAGAGCTGTGCTCACATAGAAAGAGATTCCAATCACTAGGGGGGCCAATGAAGTTGCGGTGTTCCTCAGAGACTCGGGGAATTCTACATAGAAAAATTCATTATTTGCCGGTAATTGGAAGGCCTCGCCTATGCCTACTATCACGAGAGGAGGAAACAGCCATGTCACTGACATGAGACGCTTATTTTCAACTGTTTCCAGCCTCTTTGCTTCCACAACCGCAGAGATGGCCATGCTTAGAATTGTGAAAAGTTGTCCTATACCGACCTTTTGAAGCGGTGTCAGCGGCTTATGGGTTAGCTTCTGGTACATGGGATAGAGAAGTAAGTTGTTCATTATGATGATGATAGATGCGGAGATGATTGTTATGACTAGGAGAGACCCGGCTGGGACTTTGAAGTGAGGACCGAGCCCACTGTCTGTGGCAAGACCTTGAAGTACCATCATGCTTGATTGTACCACAATGGGAATACTAACAAACATGATGGCTAGCAACAGAGGAATAAGTCGGAGAACGGCTTTGAAATCTTCTACTTCCTGAACAGAGCATAGCCTCCAGATGTTTTGAACTGAGTCACCACTTTGATTTAAGTCCTCTTCGGTCTTCAACGCTGCACGGTTCAAGAACCTACACATTTAAAGGTCGTTCAGTTCTCTGGTTCAAAATTCATGAATAAGGCAAGCCCTTTTTTGTTTTACCTGAAGCTCTTGGAGGGCACTGCAGCAGAAGAGTTGTCGTCTTTTCCGAGCCTACGGAGATGATAGTCTTCCTCTTTGGATGAAATCTCAGCCTTTCTTTTCACTGTAGCAGCGACTAAAACGCGTATCAGGCTTGTGAAGGGACTTCCCATGGGTTTGTCATGCTTGTAGTATCTCTTCCCGGAGATGAAAACAATGAAACCGATCAAATTAGCGGCAACACAGAGACCAAACCCGAGTTTCCAGCTTGCATTGTCCTGTGTATATACAATTGCTGTCGCGGTAATAATCCCGGCTGTATTTGCCGTGAGGAAGTACCAGTTGAAGAAGCTTCCTTTATCTTTAGGTTTCTCATATTGGTTTGCACCCGCGGATGCCAAAGTCACTCGTGTCCCAGCTGATCCAGTGATCACTAGAGCTAAGGCTGCATACAAAATCCCGAGCTGGAGCTTCGATGGTGATTGGCATAGGATTGAGGCTGTTTCACATGGTAGAGGTCTCAAGTAGTCGAAAGATGAGATAAGAGTCAAGAGAAAGATACCCTGAAAAAATGTTTTAAAACTGGTGAGCTTTGTATTAGAAGATAGTAGAGAATCAATGAGTTCTGGACTTACGAGCAGAGAAATGAAAGCCGAGACCGAGATGACAGCAATGTTTCCAAAGTAAGAATCGGCTAGAATGGCTGCAACAACAGGCAACATGCTTCCACATCCATTAATAATGTTTGAAATCTGAGCAGCAGCAATGCTCTTGATGTTGAATTCCTCGATCAAGAACACGATCAAGTTCATTACCGATCCGGAAGAACTTACTGAAATACCTAACAATGTAGCTGCACCAAATTGAACAATTATCATTTGGCTATGCTTTGGTATCAAAAAGATAGACAAGTAAAATTCAAAATACAAACCGATCATGAACGGAAAAGTGATCCAGCCACCGCGCTTGCTGCTTGGATCACCAGAGCTCTGAGCTTCTTTGTCAGTAGAGACTGGACTAGCCATGACCGAGAACAGAGGAAACAGAGGAGTTACTTCTACTTGTGTTGTGTGTTATGGTGCAGTCTGATAAAAAGCCTTAATGTTGGTTTAAATGATTGGGATTTGGTAATAGTTAATTAATAAGTTCGTTTTGTCCACTTATATAATACCTAACCAGATTCTGATATTTCATCTACTTTAATTGTTTTCCATTATCCCATTGGTGTGTGTAATAAACAAATAAAAAGGATTTGGGCGGATCTTCAATAGTAACATACACTAATCATCGACAAAATATAAATTAAGAAAAACGTTTTACTACTCTTTATTTAAATTCTCTTAGTCTGCAAAAGTATCTTGACACTAATTCAATCAAGATTCACGCTAAATGTTGTTATGGTTATGCAATGATCATATATCTGTAAAACCAAAGAGTAAACGTTGTCTAGTATTGACTATTGCCTCATGTTTTTATTTGCTTAGATTTCAAACAGCATCCTATAAAATTGCCATAACCAAAATAAAAGCTCTGCTTTGTAAATGTGTACTGAAACTGAGAACATTTTCAGATGATAACAAAGAACATTTTCTTTTAAGATCATGAGAGAGTGATCAAGCCAAGTGATAACGGCTAGGACAACCAAAATAGAAGAAAAATACATGGCAAAGTATGAGGACAAAGACTATTAGCCATTAGGCGAAGGAAAGAAAACGAAAGACAAGACAAGACAAACATTTTACAATTTAATTGTCTCATTTAATTGTGCAGTTTTAAAACTCAGCCATGAAACCCTTGCGTGAAGAATATAAATGCCAAAACTAAAGAACATGTAAAATGACTTTATTGTATAGGCTATTGGATGAGTTCCGAGAGATGATAAAGAACATGTAAAATGGTATAAAGTAAAGGTATATTTGAGAATGTGGTCTATCTTAGAAGCGGAAGCTAAAATCTTATTTCGGAAAATGCCATATTTAGACAACTTTGGCTATGAAAACATGGTTTTTGAGGGAGATTCGAAGGCCTTTGTGCAAGCCATAACAGCCCCTCTGGATTGGGCAAAATTAAAGATGTTGATACATGAGATCAATGAAACAAGAAGGCACCATCATGTTCATTTAAGCTTACATCAAAATTACATATTTTTTTATCACCAAAAAACTCATCTAGTTATATTGAAAATATGAATAGAAACAAAGTTCTGAAACCCATAAAAACAGAGGAAATCAAAAGCAGAGCACACAATAAGGCTCAAATTAAATTCTTCACACATTCATGAGCGTTTGTCCCTCCTCGATTCGTGAATGTAAACCAAGAAGATCCTCCAGTAGCGAGATACGATGTGACACGACCTTCTCTAACTACACTCAGAGCAATATCTCTCGCAATTGAGTTAGCTTTGGGCGACGTCAGCTCGAATGATACTTTCCTGAACCTGGAAATAAGACTGGTGTATCCTATCAAGGAAGGTGCTATATCGTGGCCACTCAAGGGTTCTTTAACCGCTTGAATGGCTGCAGCACAATCTGACCAAATTTCGATGGGATCCAAATGCAAATCAAGAGTGCTTTGTAAAACTCATAGGATACATCGGAGTTCTGCCGCTAAACGGTTTGTTGCGGGTAGAAAAACATCCCTCGCATGATAAAGAGCGTTTCCTGTGTGATCTCTTATGATCCACTCCCCTCCACACATGAAAAACTCATTGATCCAAGATGCATTTAAGTGTCCCAATACCTGGTTTATGCTATTGCTTTGAGAGGCCTAACACACATGTTGATCGTGCGGTTGGAGTATATCAACAATATATATTATTTTGTAATTATTTTTTAATCCGCAAAATTATCTTTAGACTGATTTGATCAAACTTGAGACTGTAGCAAAGGCGGCAAAATCAAGGGAGATATAGTTTCAAAGAACATAAGTAGCAGCAAACTTTCAGACAAAGTGAAGATACTTACGGACAAAGCTCAAAATATTCAGATGATAATAGAGGACGTTTTTTTAGAACAATGATAAGAGTCAATTGATTATATTACTCTGTTGTATCAGGTTTAAAGCTTTATTTGCTGAATGTAGTTCCATATGTTGAAATAGTAAAAAAAATATACATAAAAAACACACTTCACTTGGTAAGAATTGCAAGCACACAAGTTTAACAGGAGCATGTAAGATATTGATTCAAGACATGGAGACTACTAGTACACAACACTTTTGTGTCTTAGGTTGTAACATCTTTGGGATTTTGTTCCTGATCATCGTTCTTCAAGTTTTTGTATCTGTAAACCCAAGAGCAGACAAGGAAATAGCCAAAATTCAGGACTCCTCCAATGACTAAAACCCAGTAAACATTGTCAACTCTCCCTTGGTTAATGTCATTTGGTAACCACTCGGTGGTCCTTTGAATCAGATCGATGAGAGCTGTGCTCACATAGAAAGAGATTCCAACCACCACTGAGGCTAATGAAGTCGCGGTGTTCCTAAGACACTCGGGGAATTCTCCATAGAATAATTCAACATTTGCCGGTAATTGGAAGGCCTCGCCTATGCCTACTAACACGAGAGGAGGAAACAGCCATGTCACTGACATGAGACGCTCATTTTCAACAGTTTTCAGCCTCTTTGCTTCCACAACCGCAGAGATGGCCATGCTTAGAATGGTGAAAAGTTGTCCTATACCGACCTTTTGAAGCGGTGTCAGTGGCTTATGGGTTAGCTTCTGGTACATGGGATAGAGAAGCCAGTTGTTCATTATGATGACGATACATGCGGAGATAATTGATATGACTTGGAGAGACCCTGCTGGGACTTTGAAGTGAGGGCCGAGCCCACGGTCTGTGACAAGACCTTGGAGTACCATCATGCTTGATTGTACCACAATGGGAATACTAACAAACATGATGGCTAGCCACAGAGGAATAAGTCGGAGAACGGCTTTGAAATCTTCTACTTCCTGAACAGAGGATAGCCTCCAGATGCTTTTAACTGAATCACCATTTGGGTTTAAGTCCTCTTCGGTCTTCAATGCGGCACGGTTCAAGAACCTACACATTTAAAGGTCTTTCAGTTCTGGTTCAAAATTTATGAATAAGGCAAGCCTTTTTTTGTTTTACCTGAAGCTCTTGGAGGGCATTACAGCAGAAGATTTGGCGTCTTTTCCGATCCCACGGTGATGATAGTCTTCCTCTTTGGATGAAATCACAGCCTTTCTTTTCACTGTAGCAGCAACTAAAACGCGGATCAGGCTTGTGAAGGGACTTTCCATTGGTTTGCCATGCTTGTAGTATCTCCACCCGGAGATGAAAACAATGAAACCGATCAAATTAGCGGCAACACAGAGACCGAACCCGAGTTTCCAGCTTGCATTGTCCTGTGTATATACAATTGCTGTCGCGCCAATAATCGCGCCTATATTTACCGTGAGGAAGTACCAGTTGAAGAAGCTTCCTTTATCTTTAGGTTTCTCATATTGGTTTGCACCCGCGGATGCCAAAGTCACTCGCGTCCCAGCTGTTCCAATTGTCACTAGAGCTAAGGCTGCATACAAGATCCCGAGCTGGAACTTCGATGGCGATTGGCATAGGACTGAGCCTTTTTCACACGGTTGAGGTCTCAAGTTGTCGAAAGATGTGATAAGAGTCAAGAGAAAGATACCCTGAAATTTTTTTAAAAGAAACTGGTGAACTTTGTATTAGAAGATAGTAGAGAATCAATGAGTTCTGGACTTACTAGCAGAGAAATGAAAGCCGAGACCGAGATGACGGCAACATTTCCAAAGTAAGAATCGGCTAGAATGGCTGTAACAACAGGCAACATGCTGAGAAATCCATTGACAATATTTGAAATCTGAGCAGCAGCAATGCTCTTGATGTTGAATTCTTCGATTAAGAAGACGATCAAGTTCATTACCCATCCGAAAGACGTTATGGACAGGCCTAACAATGTAGCTGAACCACATAGAACCCCACAATCATTATTATGTCTATGTTTCGGGTTCAAAAACATTAAGAACACTAACCTATCATGAATGGAAAAGTGATCCAGCCACCGTGCTTGTTGCTTGGATCACCAGAGCTCTGAGCTTCTGTGTCAATAGAGACTGAACTATCCATGGCAGAGAATAGAGGAAACAGAGGAAGCAGAGGAGTTACTTCCACTTGTGTTTGTGACTTGTGTGTTATAATGCAGCTTGACCCTAAAACAGTAGTTATAAACAAGTACAGAATATTTGTATTGTGCAATGATTTGTTAATACCTAACCCAATATAGACACTTTATCTACTATTGTCGTTTCCAATATCACGTGGTGAATGTATTGGTCAACGTCCAGATCTTCAACTTTTCTCAGTATATCCACTAATTATCAATAGTGGTGATAATGCAGTAAGTGCACGGTGCACCGTAGTATTATTTCCACTTGTGTTCGTCCTTAACTTATTACATAAAGCAATTACAGAACAGTTATTTTGGTTTAATGATTGACATTTAGTAATAATTAATAGACTTGTTTTGTTTACTAATATAGTACTTAAACCGAATTCTGACATTTCATCGACTGTTGTCGTTTTTCCAATATCCTATTGGTGAATGTAATTAACAATTAAAAACGATTTGGGAGGATCATCATCCACTAATCATCGGCAAAAAAATAATTTAAAACAAAACTTGACTAAGCTATTAGATTAATTCTCTTAATCTGCAAAAGTATCTTGACACTGATTTAGTCAAGATTCACGCTAAATGTTGTTATGCAATGATCGTCAAAGTTGAAGCACCCTTAATATCTGTAAAACCAAAGTTATAAATTTTGTCTAGTATTTGACTATTGCCGCATGTTTTTATTTTATGAGAGAGCCAGCAGGGATTTTGAACTGAGGGCCAAGTCTCCGGTCCATCACCAGACCTTGAAGAACTGTTAAGCCTAGCTGCATCGCGATTGGAGTGCTCAAGAATATTGTAGCTAACGCAAGAGGGATGATTCTTATGACTGTTTTGAAATCTTCCACTTGTTGAACGCTGCATAGTCTCCATGGATTGTGAATTGTACCGTCTGGTTTAACCTCGTCTTCCTGTTTTAATGATGCGCGGTTAAAGAACCTTCATATCAGAGGATTTTATTGGATGGCCTCAAGGTTACTATTTCTTGAAAATTTGGGACTGAAATTGCAATTCTCGAGCTGGTTTTTACCTGAAACTCTTCGTGGGCCTTTTCTTTAGAATTGCAGTTGAGTCATTGTGGTAGTCTTTCTCGTTGGTGGAGACCCGGCCCGGGGCTAAAGCCCGTAAAGCACAAAAATATTTACAATTTAGGGGCATCAATATTTCAAAAGTTTATAGTAGCGTAGTGGTCAAAAACTCCTTATCATTCCTCATAGGAAGCCGTTCGAGGCACATAAAAAATATTTCTGCTTTAAGCATTAAAATAGTTTGTGGAAACCATAGATTTTCTTTTAATAAGTATCGCCTCAAAGATGAGGCGAAGTAAACTTGTGAAGGGACTTCCCAAAGGCTTGTCATGCTCGTAGAATTTTTTTCCTGAGATGAAAACGATCAAGCCTAATAGATTAGCAGCTACACACATACCAAACCCAAAAAATACCCGAAAAACCGAAAAAAATCCTAAAATTTTCGAAAATTTCGATTCCAACCGAAACTGAAAAAGATCCGAAAATATTTCGGTTTTAGATCGGTTTCTCGTTCAAGATCCGAAACCGAAAGGAACCGAACTAAATTTTTTTTAAAAAAAAACGAATGGATACCAAACTCAGGATCCAAAATATTCGAAAACCAAATGTACCAAACCGAGACCGAACCGAATATCAGAATGCCGAGGACTAGAGTGAATGGTTTCTTGCAGGATAAGAAAGCAAGTGTAGGGTTTCACAGGCGTAAAGAATATTATTTAGGGTTTCATGTAGGACACGAAAGTAAGATTACTCGTATAAGCTAGATAGAAATTTACCTACTGGTTGTCATTATGGCAGAATGGATCATAGCAGGAGACCATTTAGGATTAAATGTCTTCACGTACGCAGCCACACCTGCAACATGCGGATAAGCCATCGAAGTTCCAGACATAACAGAGTATCTCACACGTCTGGTGTCAGTCTTGCTTTGAGACGGTGAACCATCAAGCAAATAAGCAGCAAGGATCTCCACTCCTGGTGCTGTTATATCTGGCTGAAATTCATTTACCATTGTCTATCAGACTTGGGAGTTAAAGAGAACGAACATCATAAAAGTATCTCATATATATACCTTGAGAAGATCAACAGCGATGGTGTTTGGACCGCGAGAAGAGAAAGAAGCAGTTTTAGGAGCTGTTTGATTAAAGATTGCTTCACTTTTTAGAACAGTTGCTTGCGGAAACCTGAGAGAACAAACATAGCGATAGCTAGGATAAAGAAAGAGAATGTAGAGAGCACATGTAAAGAGTAGGAAACAGAGATATGATCGTTTGTTACTTTGTCGAGTTAATGTAAGAGAAAAGAGAGTCAAAGTCATCTTGTGCGAGAACAGAGAGGGGCAAAGGGCTGACAGAGGCATGGTCTTTTTTAGAATTAACAAAGTGAAGATACTTACGGAGAAAGCTCAGAATTTCAGATGAGAACAGAGGACGTACATTTTCTTAGAACAATGATAAGAATCAATTGATTAATTACTCTGTTGCATCAGATTGAAAGCGTTATGTGAAATAGTAAATATACACAAATAAATACACTTCACTTTTGTAAAAATTGCAACCACACAAGTTAAACAGGAGCATGTAAGATATATTGATTCAAGACATGGAGACTATTAATGTAGAGAAAACTGGAACAGAACATGTTGTGACTTAGATTGTAACATCTTTGGGATTTTGTTCTTCATCATCATTCTTGATGTTTTTGTATCTGTAAAGCCAAGAGCAGACAAGGAAATAGCCAAAATTCAGGACTCCTCCAATGACTAAAACCCAGTAAACATTGTCAACTCTTCCTTGGTTAATGTCATCCGGTAACCACTCGGTGGTCCTTTGGATCAGATCGATGAGTGCTGTGCCCAGGTAGAAAGAGATTCCAATCACTGCCGGGGTCAATGAAGTCGCGGTGTTCTTAAGAGACTCGGGGAATTCTCCATAGAAAAATTCATTATTTGCCGGTAATTGAAAGGCGTCGCCTATGCCTAATAACACGAGAGGAGCAAACAGCCATACCACTGACATGGGATGCTCATTTTCAACTGTTTTCAGCCTCTTTGCTTCCACAACCGCAGAGATGGCCATGCTTAGGATGGTGAAAAGTTGGCCTATACCGACCTTTTGAAGCGGTGTTAGAGGCTTATGGGTTAGTTTCTGGTACATAGGATAGAAAAGCCAGTTGTTCATTATGATGAAGATACATGCGGAGATAGTTGTTATGACTTGGAGAGACCCGGCTGGGACTTTGAAGTGAGGGCCGAGCCCACGGTCTGTGACAAGACCTTGGAGTACTATCATGCTTGATAGCACCACAATGGGAATACTAACAAACATGATGGCTAGTAACAAAGGAAGAAGTCGGAGAACGGCTTTGAAATCTTCTACTTCCTGAACGGAGCATAGCCTCCAGATACCACTTGGGTTCAAGTCCTCGTTGGTCTTCAACGCTGCACGGTTCAAGAACCTACACATGTAAATGTCTTTCAGTTCTGGTATCAGTTCATAAAAAGGCAAGCTTTTCTTTGTTTTACCTGAAGCTTTTGGAGGGCATTGAAGCAGAAGATTTGTCGTCTTCTCCGAGCCCACGGAGATGATAGTCTTCCTTTTTGGATGAAATCACAGCCTCTCTTTTCACGGTAGCAGCAACTAAAACGCGGATCAGGCTTGTGAAGGGACTTCCCATGGGTTTTTCATGCTTGTAGTATCTCCACCCGGAGATGAAAACAATGAAACCGATCAAATTAGCAGCAACACAGAGACCAAACCCGAGTTTCCAGCTTGCATTGTCCTGTATATATACAATTGCTGTCGCGCTAATAAGCGCACCTGTATTTACCGCGAGGAAGTACCAGTTGAAGAAGCTTCCTTTATCTTTAGGCTTCTCATATTGGTCTGCACCCGCGGATGCCAAAGTCACCCGCGTCCCAGCTGTTCCAGTAGTCACTAGAGCTAAGGCTGCATACAAGATCCCGAGCTGGAACTTTGATGGCGATTGGCATAGGATTGAGCCTGTTTCACACGGTAGAGGTCTCAAGTAGTCGAAAGATGTGATAAGAGTCAAGAGAAAGATGCCCTGAAAAAATTAATTTTTTTAAACTGGTGAAAAGTTTGTGTTAGAAGATAGTAGAGAATCAATGAGTTATGGACTTACGAGCAGAGAAATGAAAGCCGAGACCGAGATGACAGCAATGTTTCCAAAGTAAGAATCGGCTAGAATGGCTGCAACAACAGGCAACATGTTCATACACCCATTGACAATATTTGAAATCTGAGCAGCAGCAATGCTCTTGATGTTGAATTCCTCGATCAAGAAGACGATCAAGTTCACTACCCACCCGAAAGAAGTTATTGAGAGACTTAACAATGTAGCTGCACCAAATTGAGTAATTATCATTTGGCTATGTTATGGATTCAAAAGATAGACAAGAAAATTTCAAAAATACAAACCGATCATGAACGGAAAAGTGATCCAGCCACCGCGCTTGCTGCTTGGATCGCCAGAGCTTTGAGATTCTGTGTCAGTAGAGACTGGACTAGCCATGACAAAGAACAGAGGAAACAGAGGAAGCAGAGGAAACAGAGGAGTTCTTCTACTTGTGAATTGTGTGTGATAATGTAGCTAGTCAAATAAAAAACCTTAACTTATATAAAGAAACTACAGAATAGTTGTTGGTTTAATGATTGGGATTTGGTAATAATTAATAAATTCGTTTTGTCCACTTATATAATACCTAACCAGATTCTGATATTTCATCTATACTTTATTTGTATTCCATTGTCCCTTTGGTGAGTGTAATAAACAACTAAAAAAGGATTTGGGCGTATCTTTCAATAGAGTAACATCCACTAATTATTCATTTACAAAATATAAATTAAAACAACACGTTTACTAATCTTTATATAAATTCTCTTAATCTGCAAAAGTATCTTGACACTAATTTAATCAAGATTCACGCTAAAATGTTGTTATGGTTATGCAATGTTCATAGATTCATAGTTGAAGCATCCTTGATGGTATATATCTAGCATTGATTTGTAAATATGTATTGCAACTGATTGATCAAAGTTGAGAATGCTGCAGAAGGCGGCAAATACAGGAGACGAAACGTTCAAAGTTCAAGATTTTAGATGATAACAAAGAACATTTTCTTTTAAAATTATGAGAGAGAGGCAGGTTCTTGCTCATGATCATCACTCTCAAGGTTTCTGTATTTGTAAAACCAAGAACACACAAGAAAATAGCCAAGATTCAAGACTCCTCCTATGACTAAAACCCAGTAAACATTGTCAACTCTTCCATGGTTTATGTCATCTGGTAACCACTCGGTGGTCCTCTGAATCAGGTCAATCAAAGCAGTGCCTGTGTAGAAACATATCCCAATCACCACCGAGGTGATCGATGTTGCAGTGCTTCTCATTGACTCTGGAAACTCTTGATAGCAAAGAGCTACATTCCCTGGGAAATGGAAGGCTTCTCCTGCAAGAACATTGATTCAGTTTGACCTCAAAATGATTACAGTTTCTTTAATGAATTTGATTAGATATTTCTGAAATATACCGATTCCAACTATGACTAGAGGAGGGAATAGCCATAAGACTGACATGTCAGCAACCGATGATGATTCAAGAAAATGACCTTTCTGTACTATCTTTAATCGCTTTGCTTCAACTATGGCAGTCACGGCCATGCTTAGAATGTTGAAAACATGGCCTATTCCCACCCTTTGAATCGGTGTGGGGAACTTTCCGGTTAGCTTTTGGTAAAATGGGTAGAGAAACCGATCGTTGACTATGATAAATAGGCAAGTGGAGAGAAGTGTTATGACTTGGAGAGAGCCTGCAGGGATTTTGAAGTGAGGGCCAAGCCTCCTGTCCATCACCAGACCTTGAAGAACTGTTAAGCTTAGCTGCACCGTGATTGGAGTGCTCAAGAATATTGTAGCTAACGCAAGAGGGATGATTCTTATGACTGTTTTGAAATCTTCCACTTGTTGAACGCTGCATAGTCTCCATGGATTGCGAATTGTACCATCTGGTTTAACCTCGTCTTCCTGTTTTAACGCTGCGCGGTTAAAGAACCTGCATATCCGAGGATTTTATTAGATGGCCTCGAAGCTACTATTTCTTGAAAAAACCGGACTCAAACTGCGGTTCTTGAGCTAGTTTTTACCTGAAACTCTTTGTGGGTGTTTTCTTTGAATCATTGTGATAAACTTTCTCATTGGTGGTAATCACATGTTTTCTTTTGAGTATAGCTGCGAAGATGACGCGAAGTAAACTTGTGAAGGGACTTCCCAAAGGCTTGTCATGCTTATAGAATCTTTTCCCCGAGAAGAAAACCACCAAGCCTAACAGATTAGCAGCTACACACAGACCAAACCCGACACTCCAGCTGATGTTTTCTTCAGCGTAGACGATGGCAGTTCCACTTATAGAGGCACCTAAATACCATGTGAAGAAAAACCAGTTGAAAAAGCTGCCTTGGTCTTTAGTTTTTTCGTACTGGTTCGCACCAGCTGTGGCCAAGGTGAACCGCAGCCCACCTGCTCCAACACAGCCTAGAGTTAGGGCCGTGTAAAGGACACCGAGCTGAATGTTCGTAGGGGATTGGCATAAGCTTGATGCTGTTTCGCAGGCTTGGGGTCTTAAAGAGTCAAACAAAGCGGTTAGAGTCAACAGAACTACGCCCTGATCAAGAAATAGAATTGGTGAGTACTGCGTTCTGTTTAAGAATTTCGAAGATATATAGGAGTTTATGAAAAACAATACCATTAGAGAAATGAAAGCTGAAACCAAGATAACAGAAATTGTTCCGAAGAAAGAATCTGCTGCAATGGCTCCAATGGCTGGGAACATAAAGGTAAAACCACTAAAGATGTTGAGAATCTTCGCGGCTGCGATGCTCTTCATGTTGAATTCTTCGATCAAGAAGACAATCAAGTTCAGCAACCATCCCAAGGTAGCTAATGTCAGGCCGAACAACGAGACTGCACCATAGAAAGTAGCTTCATTATACATGAACTCTTCTCCTTCTTCTGAAATTATGCAACATTAATGAATTACATAGAAACAAAAATACATCACGCACCTATCATAAACGGAAAAGTGATCCTGCCGCCAGAGCGTCTAGTGCTAGAATCTGCTGACATCGGGGCTTCTGCATCGCTGGAAACTGAACCACCAGTCATTTCTTAAAAGGAAGAAGTGATGATGTTCCACTAATTAAGTTTCCAAGTTCCAACAATATCTAGAAAAAGAAAATGTACATATATAAGCAAAGAATACAAACTGATGATGAAAATTTAATATTCTCCATGTGCAGCAGCCTCAAAGTCTCACAAGAAAGAACTAAAAAACTCAAAAATGGTTGTTGTTGAGAGTTAAGCCATCTCTGTCAAGCTTCGAACAGCCTGTGTGAAAAGGAAAACCTCGTTCAAGCTAATAACATTCAAGAAGTCAACTTAAAATGTCATATTGCAAGAACAATTACTAAAGAAAAGACCAACTAGTCTTTTATTACTAAGGATTTGATCCTACATCAATAATGCAAGTAGCTTACCTAGAATCAAGCTCACAAAAACATTTTGTAAGTTATAGAATGAATGATAGACTAGGCACCGCAACCAATTGTTTTCTACCAATCATTATCATCACATTCCTCACAAGATTGTTTTCTTAGGCACTAAAGAAGTGTCACAAGCTGAACATTAATTGCGTTACTGTTTATAATGCATTACAGAGTAATCACGACCATCACGAGACTGGTTTGTCTCGGACATCATAGAAACAAACCGATTATATTACAACAAATTTCCAAATCAATTCTACATACCTCAAAACAGTTTACAAATGGCTACAAATGGCTACAAATTGAAGAAAACTGCAAAAGATAACAAGACAACGAAGGTTATCTTATCTTTCCTCTCTCTCCATCTTAGTGAAAGACATTTGCATCTTTTTCATGATCATCATTCTCAAGGTTTCTGTATTTGTAAACCCAAGAACACACCAGAAAATAGCCAAGATTCAAGACTCCTCCTATGACTAAAACCCAGTAAACATTGTCAACTCTTCCATGGTTTATGTCATCTGGTAACCACGCGGTGGTCCTCTGAATAAGGTCGATCAAAGCAGTGCTTGTGTAGAAACATATCCCAATCACCACCGAGGTGATCGATGTTGCTGTACTCCTCATAGACTCTGGAAACTCTTGATAGCACAGAGCTACATTACCTGGGAAATGGAAGGCCTCTCCTGCAAGCAAAAGTAAAAACCAAAAACATGATCAGTTTAAACTGAATAGAAGTGGAATGAAGTTGTCCGGGGTCAATTCCTTACCGATTCCTACAATAACTAGGGGAGGGAATAGCCACAAGGCTGACATGTCAGCAACCGATGATGATTCGAGGAAGTGACCGTTCTGCACTCTCTTCAACCGCTTTGCTTCAACTAGAGCGGTCATGGCCATGCTAAGAATGTTGAAAACATGGCCTATCCCGACTCGTTGGAGCGGTGTGAGGAACTTTCCTGTCAGTTTTTCGTAAAATGGGTAGAGAAACCGATCGTTGACTATGATAAATAGGCAAGTGGAGAGAAGTGTTATGACTTGGAGGGAGCCTGCAGGGATTTTAAAGTTAGGTCCAAGGCTCCGGTCCATGACTAGACCTTGAAGAACTGTCATGCTTAGCTGCGTTGCGATTGGAGTGCTCAAGAATATTGTGGCTAAAGCAAGAGGGATGATTCTTATGACTGCTTTAAAATCTTCCACTTGTTGAACACTGCATAGTCTCCATTGACTGCGAATTGTGCCGTCTGGTTTAACATCGTCTTCCTGTTTCAACGCTGCACGGTTAAAGAACCTGCATGTTTGATGATTCATTAGAATGGCCTCTTAATGCAACAATGAAATTGCGGTTTTTCTACCTGAAACTCTTTGTGGGAATTGCAGTTGAGTCATTGTGGTAGTCTTTCTCATTGGTGGAAACCACAGCTTTTCTTTTGAGTACCGCAGCGAAGATGACGCATAGTAGACTTGTGAAGGGACTTCCTAAAGGCTTGACATGCTTGTAGAATCTTTTCCCGGAGATGAAAACCACAAAGCTGAAGAAATTAGCAGCTACGCACAGACCAAACCCCAAGGTCCAGCTGATGTTGTCTTCAGTGTAGACAATGGCGGTTGCACTTATAGCTCCAGCTAGATATGTTGTGAAGAAAAACCAGTTGAAAAAGCTTCCTTGGTCTTTTGTTTTTTCGAACTGGTTCGCACCAGCGGTTGCTAATGTGAACCGCGTCCCACCTGCTCCTATAGAGGCTAAAGTTATTGCCGTGTAAAGGACGCCAAGTTGGATTTTTGAAGGAGATTGGCATAGGCTTGAAGCTGTTTCACAGGGTTTTGGTCTTAAAGTGTCGAGCGAAGCAGTTAGAGTCAGCAGACCTACACCCTAATCAAGAAATAGAATTGGTGAATTTGCAGAGAGGATGATAAACACAAATATTGAATGAGTCTTTAATAACTTTACCATAAGAGAAATGAAAGCTGAAACTGAGATAACAGGAATGGTTCCAAAGAAAGAGTCAGATGCAATGGCTGCAATGGCTGGAATCATACAGATACTACCACTAACAATGTTGGAAATCTGAGCCGCTGCAATACTCTTCACGTTGAATTCATTAATCAGATAGACGATCAAGTTAACTAACCAACCCAACGCACCTACTGCCAGGCCTAACAACGTAGCTGCACCATTGAAAGATAGTTTCAATATTATCTCCAAAGTTCTAATGGTTATGAAAAAAGATGAAACATTGAGAAACGTAATCTCTCACCTATCATAAACGGAAAGGTGATCCAACCTCCACCACGGCGGCATTTGGTGCTTGAATCTGCTGAAATTGGTATCCCTGCTTCGCCGGTTACTGAACTAGCCATGTCTCAAAATCAAGCAAAGAATCTTTCACTTTTTTATGTCAACAATGGCCTGAAATTATGAAATATATATAGATACAGTATGAGTACTAATACAGCAATGATGACATTCTCTGGTCCACTATATTTTATCTCCATGCATAGCAGCTTCAAACCAGAAACATTAAGAAAGTTAAAAACTCAAACCTTTTTGTTGATACAAGTTGAGCCGTCACTGTCAGTTTCGAACAGCCCGTGCAAAGACAAAATTATTTCCGTTCCAACATTTAAAAATTCAGCTCTAAATTGTCAGGTATAGGATATTACTAAAGAAAGACCAATTTGTGCCTAATTATTAGTAAGAGTTTGGCCATTTATATATTTCAATAATGCAAGTAGCTACTTAGAGCCAAGCCCACAAAAGTCTCTTTAAAGTCATTGAATGAGAATAGACTACTCACCGCGACGAGCTTTGCCTCTGGTTCTAGCTCTAGGCTGGCTTTAACTAATCTTGAGAATCAAGAAACTCCAGCAAGATGTGTACATTACAAAACTATATTCTTTCTTGTCTTTGTTTTTGAATTATATTCTTTCAGTTTGAATTTTGAATTATACCATATTGATATAAGAAACCAACAGAGAACAGATGATATATAAATAACTAACCAGTGATTCTTCTGTTGAGGTCAAATGTCAACATTCTGTCAACTAGATCAATGGCCAACGGGTTAACATGAGAGAAAAGTTTTGCTAACGGCTGGCGAGGGATGTATCTTTTCGCATCCTCGTTGTGTGGAAACCCGAGATCAGATTCAGTCGGTGTGCCAAGCAACTGCAAGGCGGAATTTTTAAACCATACTAAAAGTAGATAACTTTCTAATCTTTTTTTTTTGTATGGATAACTTTCTAATCTTTACCTCTGTCAATAACCGCATTTGATGAACAAAACCTTTGTATTCATAAGCTCCTTAAAGATGCAACCAACAGACCAAACATCTATAGCAGCTGTGTGATCAGAAGAGTCAAACAAAGCAGTTAGAGTCAGCAGAACTACGCCCTGATCAAGAAGTAGAATTGGTGAGTTATGTTGAAAGAGAGTAACAGATGAAAACAAATGAGAGTGAGTTAATTCAACATTACCACTAGAGAAACGAAAGCTGAAACGGAGATAACAGGGATAGTTCCGAAGAAAGAATCAGCTGCAATGACTCCAATGGCTGGGAACATAAAGGTAAAACCATGTAGATCCATTCCCTGTTTGAGTTTTATCTGCAGCTTGTCAATGATCTCTGTATAAGCTTCCCAAACATTGTCCCCTTGTCCAATCTTCTCTAACATAGCCTGTATCCCAGAGTCTGCAATCTCTCCCTCAAAAAGTTTCTGGTAATTTTGCTGAAATCACTGTAACTTTATGCATCATACATTTCAGCCCACACACAAACAACTCCCAGCCAACTCACAGTCTCAACTTTTAAACCAACAAGTGTGATGTCACTCTGATCCTGACACAATTAAAAATGTTGCAGTAGAGACTACTCGCCAATCCATATGAAAGAGGACAAATAATTGAAGATTATCCATAAAAACCAAACTGTGTGAAGCATCAGTAGCAGAATCAGATTGTAAATGTGATATATTTTCCCACTTTATCAATGTGTATGGGTGCATAAATCTCCCTTTGCACGAGCATTGGTGCTTTACCACACCAAAAAGAAGTTGTGTCATGCCACTTGAATCCTGCAGCATCCTCATTTTGCACATAAACCTTGACATGTGAGGTTGACTCACCATTCTCCACAGTTCATACCCTTTGCTCGAAGTGTGTAGTAAGCAGACATGATTTGTGTTGATTCCTAATTCTTATTTTCTCTGGCTTGTGTTTGAACATCCATGATTTCAAACCTTTCATCTTCTTTCTCGGTTTCAATCTGTCTTTTATGTGGAGACATTTTACCAAACATGTGGTGTGCAGAGCAATTTTTTGCGAATCTCTTCTCTTCCGGAAACCTCTCAACATCGCCTTTAACATCAACCATCTTAATATCCTTGTGAATCGACTCTTCCTCCAGATTTATGTTCATCACCACCTGTGGGTTAGGCAAATTTACCAATCATTAATAATTCATTATCATCGCATTCCTCATTATCTTCTTCAATACCATTATCATCTTCACCGTCTGCTTCATTACCTAAGCCATCAACATCCTCTTCGATATTGTTGTCTTCCGCATAATCAGTTTCACCATCTTGTTCAATCATAACTCCCTCTGCAAAATACTCCCTCCCNGATTTTTGTTGAAAATATTTGGTTTAAAAAAAATGGATTTTCTCACGTTTCTATGTACAATTGTTAATGATAAATTATAGAATTCAAGAAAAATAACTAAACATTATTGGTTTATAATGGTAGAACACCATTAGGTAATGGTGTTCTAAGTGTTAGGAAATAAATATAATATTGTAAGAGGTTGAGTTTAGATCTATTGTGAAATGAATTGATTATTGGTA
>OVAQ01000979.1:0-22445 GCA_900406345.1 Erysimum cheiri | reverse complement strand
CAAAAAGACAAATTTCCCGCCAAAACATACAAATTTCCCACTAAGAACAGAAATCTGAAAATTAACAGCAAAAACCTGAATCCTCATATTTTTCGCCAAAAATGTAAATATATAAATTTTCCGCCAAAAATGTAAATCCGGAGATTTCCCGCCCAAAATGTAAATCTATAAATTTTCCGCCAAAAATATAAATCCACAAATTTCCCGCTCAAAATTTGTGACTCCGTAAAATTCATGTCAAAGATATAATGAATCCGCAAATTTTATGCGAAAAAACGTGAATCCGCAAGTTTTCCGCAAAAAAAAAATTGTATAACATAAATTGGGAATTAGGGTTTTGGTTTGTTTTTTATTACTAAAAATAAGAAGAATATTTGTTTTATTTGTTTAAAGGGTTAATTTTTAACCCTTATATCTTAAAGGGCTAAATATTAGAACTCATTATTAGTTCTTTCAAAAATTAAAAGGTTTAAAACCCTATAGGTTAGCACAGGGGTTAACCTTACTCTTTTCAACCCATGACAACATCCCTAGCCAGGGGAGCGAAAAACATATTAATATGCTTATAAAAAATAAATTACTTTCTGTTAATTATATAACGGAATTATAAGTTTTTTCAAAAACATCATTGCGCTAAATTGTTTATGCTGTTTTAATATCATATTTTGTTATAAAAACCTTGAACATTGATTCTAACTAGTGATAAGTAAAACGTTCTTCAAAAAACGCATAAATCATAAAACGGTAAATTATCATTTACCTTAGGCCACTAAAAATCTTGGCACGATACTGACTATAGATCGCTATTGCCTTTGTTTTCATGCGTAGTTCTCTGTCTTAAGAGTAGTGAGTCAATTTAGGTTGGAAACCTATAAAGCTACGTTGGTTACAGGCAACAGTCTCTATTCATCCAACTCCGTTTGGTATTGGAGCCAACTTCTCTATTTTTCCTTTTATGATAAAAAAAGTATCCTATCCCTTTAAAAAACCAAGAAAATATTTGTTTTATACGTTGCGATATTTAATACAGTACTTGTTTCTATCCAATTAAATAAATATATTATTATCTTTTGGTGAAAGTTAAGTATAGTCTATGATATATTAATGTTATGTCATGAGTTTTATTTTAATAATATTTAATAATCTGTAATCTTTTTAAACAATAAAAAAGTTTAACTAGAACGGATTAGGACTAATCTACGTACTAACCTAAATGGAACGAACCAGCTTTAACAAAAAAAAAAAAAAACTAAAAATGGAATATTATATATAGATTTAACACCTCCAATCTCACAAATTCTCTGTCTTTCGTACAAAGAAAAAGACAAACATGAATAACTAACATCGGTTATGCTAGAAATCCGAAGTCGTTCCCACGTGCTTCGTGATGAACATATAACATCCACGTTCGGACTCTTCGGGACACATAAGAGAAGAAACATACACGTAGCTAACACTAGACATGTAATATATTTGGTTAATGTGTTTATCAAGTTAGGCGTACTCTTTTACAAGAGCAAACCACACAAATATAAAAATAAATAAAAGCTATGACGTACGTGTGCAAGAAGATAACAGTGTTAGACTATTTGATATTGTTTGCTTTACAATTTGCTTTGAATAATCCCATACCCATCCAAATAGCAATTATTATCTTTTCCTTGAATAACGTATCCCATTGGTTGTGTCCTGATAGATATTTATATTCATATAGATGTATACTTTATAGTTTTATTTTTTTTCTTTTGCTAATCTACATGACTCTCGATCGGGGGAAAAACTAGTTTACATGTTTATCCAAAACTCTATATCACCTTTTTTCATGTTTTATATAAGAAGACCCGTTCATCATACTCTTACTATCAGCTGTGTATGCTTCTTCTAAATATTCAGAAAAATTAACCTTGACAGAGAAAAAAATTAAGCAAAAAAAAAATTCAATAACCATGGAGGGTGTAAGTGCAACTATGCATAAGTGTAGGCCTTATTTGTTAATGATATTTTTGCAATTTGGATCAGCAGGAACGTATATTGTCATTATGGCCACTCTCAACCAAGGCCAGAATCGTTACGTTGTAATTGTGTATCGTAATCTTGTGGCTGCGCTTGTTCTCGCACCTTTTGCACTCATCTTTGAAAGGTCAGTCTATATATGTTAAACAATATTAATGTACATTTCATTCATTTTCTTCGTTTATTAATTACCATGTTGTTGCTTAAAAGTGTTTGTTCCTGTTGCTACAACATTAAACATTAAAAACAAAACCAATAAGGGATAAAATCGATTTTTCGTTTGATCTTTAAGCTTGATTTTGATTATGATTATCTAGGAAAGTGAGGCCGAAGATGACATTATCAGTTTTCTGGAAAATAATGGCGCTCGGTTTCTTAGAGTAAGAATTAAGCTTCCTCTTTCACATTCTTAAGTCTCAAAACAATAAACATTATGGTTTGGAAAAGAAAAAAAAAAGAGTGATATTTGATAAAGTGGCATGTACCCTTAATACATACTTTTCGTACCGGCCTGTGTGTAGGCCAGTCTTAGACCAAGGTTTTGGTTACTTGGGGATGAACATGACATCAGCTACATATACATCTGCTATCATGAACATACTTCCTTCTGTCACATTCATAATAGCTTGGATTCTAAGGTAATCTATGGTTTAATCACATATCTAAACCTAGTTGATGAATATATTATAATAACCGGTGATATATACAGAATGGAGAAAGTGAATATATCAGAAGTACGAAGCAAAGCAAAGATAATTGGGACATTGGTTGGTCTTGGAGGGGCATTAGTAATGACATTGTACAAAGGTCCGCTTATTCCTTTACCATGGTCTAATCCGAATATGATTCAACAAAATGGACATAGCAACAGTTCACAAGACCATAAACAATGGGTTGCTGGAACTTTGTTGATACTCCTCGGTTGTGTTGCTTGGTCTGGCTTCTATGTTTTACAGGTACGCTCCAATTTTTTTATCATACGTAATTTATACTGTGCTTACTAATCCACATACCAAATGTTATAAAAGTCGACATTTTTATTTGTTGTTAGTTGTTACATAACTTTTTGGCCGCCGAACTAGTGCATTTGTGTAGAATTCTCCATTTAAAAAAAAAAAAGCAAGTTATATTGAAACTTTTTTTATTTGAAATGATATAGAAATTTTAAAATATGTATATAGCTAGGATCCTTACTTTTAAAATATATATTACAACTTCACATATTTGAATATAGAATTAGAACAAAAACCCTTAATATATTTAATTATGTGTGTCCTTGAAATGTTTTTCTCGTGAACTTGACTAGAAAAAGCTTTTGTACCGCGTCGGCTGATATTTGATACTAATGTATATTTGATACAGTCCATAACGATAAAGACATATCCTGCGGATCTTTCACTATCAGCCTTTATATGCCTAGCCGGGGCTGTCCAAAGCTTTGCGGTAGCGCTTGTGGTGGAACGACATTCCAGCGGATGGGCGGTTGGATGGGATGCAAGGCTTTTCGCACCTCTTTATACGGTAAGTATAAGTTTTTAGTGTAATTAATATAACTTAAGACAAAAAAATTAATCAAATTTGGTTTAATGTAGGGAATAGTAAGCTCGGGAATAACATACTATGTGCAAGGGATGGTTATGAAGACGAGAGGGCCAGTTTTTGTCACTGCCTTTAACCCTCTCTGCATGGTTCTTGTAGCTCTCCTTGCTTCTTTTATTCTTCATGAACAAATACATTTCGGATGGTAAGTTATTTATAAACTTAAACTATGTGTACATCTACATTAGTACACATCTAAATGCCATCAAAATATACTTGTTCTTGATCCTTATGTTTGGTTATGTTGCAGTTTGATAGGAGGGGCAGTGATCGCGGCGGGTTTGTATATGGTTGTTTGGGGAAAAGGAAAAGACTATGAAGTATCAGGATTAGCTATCCTTGAAAAGAATAGCCTCCAGGAGTTGCCAATCACAACTAAAGATGACGGTGACAGCAAATTGGTTTCTTCTATAGCTGACGGCAGCAATAATAAGACCATTCCCGCTAATGCGCATCATAACACATCTGGAACATAATTGAATAAAGCATTTCTCGAGTTATAAATACATATTTGTATTCGACTAAAAAATAAATACATATATTGATATATGTATTTGTATGCATTTGTTATAAATTACTTTTCAGTTATTTTTTTTTTATGTTTTGACAGTAACATAAGTTGTAGTTGATCAGGTCCATATCACACAAACACAAGGTTCATGAATAGGTCTAATTTGAAATTTATATTGAACAACTTATCCTGCAAATGCTCAGTCATTAAGTTATCATTTTTTTCTTCTTCAAATTATCGTATTTAAAGTGTTGTCGTCCGTAGAAGTATGCTAAAGACCAATCTCAATAAAGTACTAGGTTTATACTTCCTAGTCTTATCCAGCTTCGTCTACAATTGTCGAGCCTCCATGTATCGGGTCGAGCTAGGACCCGTCGTGTTGATCATTGAGGGTCTTTTGGCGATTTATGTTCGTGCACGGTAATATCAGAATTATATACAATTATAACGCTCTGACAGCCACTGATCATATACATATGATTAAATCAATTCTTTTAAATTTTTATTATGCACTACCATGTTCTCTAAAATCGGTGTATTACCATAATGTTGGATCTGAATAAGAATCGAGCTAAGAGTGTCAAAGCATCTTATGCTACGCCTAGGATTTCCACTTTTGTGATCGCTTATGTCATGACTATGCTCTTCATTCCCATTACGATTATCTCCATTATATTTTAGATTACTTTCACTTCATTACGTAGTTGGATTTCTAGTTTAAAATCAATCAATTTAAATAAATCATATTCTGATACTGACACTAGTTAAATTTAAATACTAAATATTTGTCTTGTTAATTGATATGCATTGATTGCTGATTTGATTGATAGCTAAAATTTTGACCTCCACTAATCAACGTTTGTTTGATGCTCTCCCCTACTTTTTTTTGTTGGGCCATAAACTTATTTTTACCCCCTTTTTTTATTTAAAATGTCTCAAGAGTAATTTAAAATCTTATAGAGGAAATTTTATTGAAATATGTAAGATATAGAAAAGACTTAGATATTTATAGACAATATATTTTTATATATTTTAATTGATCCTGGAAAATTTGTTTTTAACCAATTGGTACTTAACATGCAAAACTTAATGTCGATTTATATATTTATCTTGAAATGCAATTTGATTAATTCCGGGATTGTTTGATATATGAAATTATTCAAAAATTGTTTATTATTTTATTGATTTCAAATTAAAGCTTAATTGTTTTTTCATGTTGATAGACTGATTGTTATTTGTTTTCACGTTTTTATTTTTATTTGTATGTGACTAAAACTAAGGATTTACTTCCTAATTTTTTCATTTTTAATAAAATATATACATNAAAAAAAAAAAAAATTTTTTAAAAAAAAAAAAAAAAAAAAAAAAAAAAGAAATTCAATATGAAGAACTAGAGACGATGACTTGGACAAATCCGGTTAAGATTTTATAATTACTGTATATGGAGTCCTAGGATACTAACTCCTCACTCCTACAATAGGTCATGCATTAAACTTGGACTCACTATTTCCTACAAGATTTTATTCCGGTAAGGGCTTAATCGAATGTGATCCTAGTTTTTATTCTTCTTTTTTTGGCAAGGCCAAAAAGTTTCAGTTTGCATATGATATATATTTTATTTTCGTGTGTTTTTTATCGAAAACAAAATGGTATATTGTATATGATATACAAGACTAAAAAAAAATCTCAGATACGAGTAACTTACTCATGATGCAAATTAGTGTCTACACAAAGTCCTAATACATTTCATAATTGATTAATCTAATTACTGGAATGAGCACATAGATATATGAGCTCAATCAAAACATGGGAAACAAAATTTATATTTCACGTTATTTTTGACACATTTAAAGTCTATTGTATCGGAAATATGATTGATATATCTTTTAAGACACGAAGTCAGATTTTTGAATTATGAATCAAAGTTGCTTCATACTGCAATTCCTCTGGCTAATTGTAGCAGGCAAATTATATTCTATGCCATCCAATAAAATCCTTGGTTATTATTCTTCACTTAAGCTTAGTGCGAGATTAAGTGGAACTAATTACGTCACATTGGAGCACTGAGACAAGACAGCATTTGGTGGTCAATTAGGAAATAGTACCAAACTTCTTATATGAAAATATATAAATAGGAAACTAACAAAACACAACCCCTGAATAAATAAAATTAAATGTGAAAAAAAAAAAAAAAAAAAAAAATTAAATGTGCAGGATAATGCATTATTCGTTGCCAAGAGGTCCACTTGAGTTATCCATTTCTTTCTTTCCTTTGGTTTTTTGTTATTCTAAGATTTGTTTTTTCTTTTTCTTATCGAATATGTATAATTGTATATTCTTTAAACATACTTTAGTAATTCCACTTGAATCTAGCAGCATATTGAGGAATGAGGATAATTCTGCTTCGAAACATATGTTTGGTATGGTATTTTATCACTAATGGATAAGGGTATCTCTTAGCTGAAATTAAAATTAATGTTACAAAAAGAAAAAGAAAAAATTGGATGTATAATTAAGAAAATAGCAATGTGAACATAATTCAATTATTTATATATTTTTTATACACTTATGGACAATTTTACCTTTTATTTAACTGTTACAAGACTAGTGATTTTTTCTGTAACATATTATTTTTTATTTGGAGTTTAATTAATTAAATAGAAGTTAAACTTTAAAAATTTCAAATTTTAGATTTCTTTTTTTGTTAAAATATAAAAGAATCAGTTATTAAAAAATTATGATCTACGTAACATTTTCGAATTTAAAATATTTATCATGTTTTATTTCCCTTTTACTTAACTTTTTCGGTTTTATTAATGTTTACCTATTTTTCCAAAACTTTTGTCTTAATTGACTCAAAAAAGGAGTCACTTTGTTATAGATTTATTTTGGACAATTCAAAAATATCATTCTTACCCACAATTACTACATTTTGTCTATTTTCAGGAACACCACAAAATACAGATTTATAAATTTTATAGAATTCTATAAAACATATTATAAATAGATTTTATAAAAAATTTATAATATATATATAATATTTATAAATTTTTATAATGTCTAAAAATTTTCAAAATACAGATTATAAAGTGGTAATCCAAATTCTTATAGGTGTCGCTTTTGAAAAATCTAAAAATACAATTTGTCTTAGCTCTGTGAGAGGATTTGAAAATTTGTTTTTCTCGAAGGTGAAGAGGATGACGAGTTTCACAAATAATACTGTACTTGTATACATAATTACATAGATCCTAGGTATTTAAATATAACCACTTGCT
The DNA here is from genome assembly GCA_900406345.1 of Erysimum cheiri. Lineage (NCBI taxonomy): Eukaryota > Viridiplantae > Streptophyta > Magnoliopsida > Brassicales > Brassicaceae > Erysimum > Erysimum cheiri. The sequence goes on along the minus strand of OVAQ01000979.1, from coordinate 15,047 downwards.
TTTATGGTTGTTCGTGATCAGTTTTCCAACATTTGAAAAGAGAAACGAACGATTATGAAAAACAAATTTGAAGTAAATGTATATACATCCCCCTTTACAAATATTTTTTTTGTCTTGTAGAGTATGATTAGTATATTTTGTTGATCTTATTCACTCGTAATACACAAAAGTAAGACATAACTAATATGATTTTGAGTTTAAGTTAGGATAAGATTAATTTTTAAGGTTTCTTTGTCTCCTTTAAGGTATTTGTGCAAAGATTACCTGGCCTTGTTCATATTCAAGAGTTAGGTAGTTGTCTAGCTAGATTTCTTGAGGTCATTAGAATTTAGAGCATTGATTGGCAAGTTTCTTCTAGACCAGAAGGTGGCGTTAGCCATCAAGTTTTTCTAATCTTTTATCAAATAGATCCAATTTATATCCAGTCGAATTTAGAAACCCCTAGCTAAAATAAATTAAGTGTTTGGCATTACGTGATTTGCCCAAGGCTTTTTTTTTATTATTATTATTTTTTTATTTTATTTATTTTTGTCAAACCCGTGATTTGCCTAAGTTAAAGAGACAAGTAACTAAGTGATTTGTTTACCTAAGTTACATGTGGTTACTCATTGCATAAAGTGATTGGCCAAACTGTATAGGTTGTTTTTGCCAAACATTCCTCTATGTAAATTATTTTATTTTTTAATAAAGATGAAATTTAACTTCTCTCATATAGAGAGATTTAAGGTATATTTAATAAAATAACGAGTTAAATTTCATCACAAAATTTTATAGGTACATTTTTTCATTATAATAATATCAACTTATGACATTAGGGCACATACATATGGAGGGCCATTATTTTCAAAATATAGTATATGATAGAAAAATGGTAAAGTAACTGTTATGTTTTTCGTCAGCATTTTATAGATAAATAGTATAGCAATGTGTAAAAGAACATGTCATTACTTAGAATAAAATCTGTTACTATCAATTGTTGAGCATTTTTAAATAAATGACCATAGATGTTCTAATTTATTTATAATTGTATCGTTGTTGTTTTTGCAAACATATATGTAGTCATTCAGTGCTTAAAGTGAAAAAACAGTAATATTTTCTTTTAAAAAAAAAAAAAAGAATTTTTGTTTTCTTAGTCCCTTTGTTTTTTTGTTTTTTTTTAAAAAAATTACCCTTTGTTTTTGTTCCTCATATCTTTGCATTATAATATTCGAGAAGATACGTAGACGTATTATTGAGCCAACAAAATAATGGTATTTATCTTTTAAATCTAACTTTTGATGACTATAAGAAGGATCATTTCCCATTTGGTTTTGTATGCTCAAACAAGTAACTCTTCATCGTTCACGAAACATCTCATATCTAGAGAGAGAAATCAAACAATATATATAGAATCATATACATACATACATATACAATACTAGTGTATACTTCTTAAATCAAGGAAGAAAATGAAGGGAGGAGAAAAACAATGTGGGACGGTGGATAAATTGAAGCCAATAATAGCAATAGTATCACTCCAATTCGGATATGCAGGCATGTACATCCTTACTATGGTCTCCTTTAAGCATGGCATGAACCATTGGATCCTTGCTACTTACCGTCACGTCGTCGCCACCATTGTGATTGCTCCTTTTGCTCTCATTATCGAGAGGTATGTACGTATATATGTTTCATGATGTTGTATGCATGGTTTTGTTCTTATATCAAGAGCCATGGTGGCTATTTGTAAATGTAAGTGTCGACTCTATATTAATTTATCGCATACTTTTCAGGAAAATAAGGCCTAAGATGACATGGCCATTGTTTTTTAGGATTCTTGCCCTCGGATTCCTAGAGTAAGCTCCGTATACATACATAAACCTTATCCTCTTTTTCATGTGTATATAATAGAGTATATATATATAATATTTAAGTGATACGACATTTATATCGATATATAAATAATACATACGATGTTGCGGTTTTCTCTTTTGTAAAGAATAAATCTTTCTTTGCATTCCAAATAAAATTTATTTATATATGATATTTATCTCGTGTTTTGAATCGATTTAATAAAAAAATTGTATGTATGCATAAAAACTAATATATACTCTAATTCAATAAACAAAGCTTTTTCATATCAATGAATTCATAAATCATATAAAAGTAATAATCATATATGATACTTATTCTCGTGTTTTGTGCGAGTTTTAAAAAATCGATTTAGTCATACATAAACTAATTAAATAATTTTAATAAACGAAGCTAGTTTTTTTAATATCGATGAATCCATAAATCATATAAAGGTAAAAATACACGTAATATAACCATATTATTGGTTGAATCTTTACGAAAAGATTCTAATCATGAATATTCTTGATGAGATCATCACTCATTGCCGTCTACTCATAGCTATGTGTTTTCCTTTATCTTTTAATTTGAAGAGAATAGTTGTGAAAGAATTAAATAAAAATATGATAGATTTTTTTTGTTTTTTTGGCAAACAAATAAAAATATGATAGATTAGGCAGAAGATGATGCCAAATAAAAGCATATGATTAGATATAATTAATAAAAAATTGATTATATTTGTAAATGTTGGTTGTCTATTCAGACCAGTTTTGGACCAGAACTTCTACTACATTGGAATGAAAGCCACGTCAGCAACATACAGTTCTGCCTTTGTGAATGCACTTCCCGCTGTTACCTTCATAATGGCTGTCATTTTCAGGTAATTTGCTTCTAATTAGCAAAAACAATCAAACGTAGACATAATTTAATTATTTACTACTCCCTCCGTTCTTTAATATAGGATTTTTGTTGAAAATATTTGGTTTAAAAAAGATGGATTTTTTCACTTTTCTATGTACAATTGTTAATGATAAATTATAGAATTCAAGAAAAATAACTAAACATTATTGATTTAGACGTGTTAGAAATTATAAATCACAAAAAAATAATATATTTTAATATGTTTATTTATTATATCTGAAAAACTAGAAAATCCTATAATAAAGAACAGATGGAGTATTTACTAACTACAAATTGAAAAATACCACTAAACCAAGGTTTGGTTTTAAAATTACCATCACTATTTTTTTTTTTCCAAAAATATCATTACAAATTTTTTAATCCAAAAATACTAAAAATGATTTAAGCGTTTATAATTTAAAATTTTGGATTTGACTTTTTTATTTTAGGTTTAGTGTTTAGTTTTTAAGGTTTATGATTTAGTTTTGAAGGTTTAAATTTCTTAGTCTTGTGGTATTTTAGAAATTTTATTTTTTAGTAGTACTTTAAAAAAAAACGAAATTAATAGTGGTAACAAAAACTTATGTTAATAATATTTTTGAAAATTGCTCTTATAAATTTACTTAATATAATCAGGTTAGAAACTGTAAATTTGAAGAAGACACGAAGTCTTGCAAAAGTTATTGGAACAGCAATAACTGTGGGAGGAGCAATGGTGATGACTTTGTACAAAGGTCCAGCCATTGAGCTTGTTAAGTCAGCTCATACCTCAATTCATGGTGGCTCCTCCTCTGAGACCACCGACCAGCACTGGGTTACCGGAACCCTATCGGTTATGGCTAGTATTACCGCTTGGGCAGGTTTCTTCATTTTACAAGTAAGCAAACATATTTTAAAGTTACTTAAGATTCCAAACATTTTTTTTGGGTGTTTTACATTAACAACATTTTCTACATTTTAATCACTAAATTTTATTTTCTCGGTTTTAAAATATTCGATGTTTCCGGTTTTTGCAAATAAATTATTTATTTTTTAATTTTTTAAAAAATAAGACATCATTTAGTAGTTATCTAATTAACACAATCTTATTAATAATAAAACAAACTGATATATGAATACAAATGGTCATAAAACAAAATTTCATATACTTTACTACAAACTTTTTTCTCTAAAAACATTCTTTATTTTGAAACCAAGGAAGTAAATAAATTTATAATTAGATATGGGTAGTGTAAACTAATTTGTGATCTCTTTATATTAGTAGAAGATATTATGGATTGAGTTACATGCATCTATTTTAATTACAATTTGACCACAAAGTCGTAGGACGTAAAAAAAAAGAAATACGAATTAGTCTAGAGATAGAATTTACATGGTATCATAATCAAAATATGAATATTGTAGTCTAAAGATTAAAAAAAAAAAATCGTGAAAGAAAAAAATTAATTGAAAAATAATAATTTGTTACATTTTCAGTCATTCACATTGAAAAAATATCCGGCGGAGTTGTCGCTAGTGATGTGGATTTGCGGCATGGGAACGATCCTAAACACCATTGCTTCGTTCATAATGGTTCGTGACTTGAGCGCGTGGAAAATCGGTATGGACTCGGGCACACTCGCGGCAGTTTACTCCGTAAGTTTTCACATTTTACTACTAAACCAATCTAATTATAAATTTATGATATATACACAAATATGTTAATTGAATGACTAATTAATACTGTATCAGGGAGTGGTTTGTTCGGGTATGGCTTATTACATACAAAGCATTGTGAATAGAGATCGAGGTCCGGTTTTTACGACGTCGTTTAGTCCTTTGTGCATGATCATCACTGCCATTCTCGGGGTGTTAGTTTTGGCCGAAAAGATCCACCTAGGAAGGTAAGATAAGCATTATATAATGGATTTCCTTATATAATTAAAGATTTTAGTAATGACTCTTGAATATATTTTGTCATCTACAACTAACACGGCGACGTCGATAGCTAGCACAAATGATTAGATTACTTGTAATGTGTAACTAATTAGTTATTTGATTTTGTGTATGTAGTATAATCGGGGCAATTTTCATCGCGTTTGGGCTGTATTGCGTCGTGTGGGGAAAAGCTAAGGACGAAGTGATTGCGGTGGAGGGTAAATTAGGATTGCAGGAGCTTCCGATCTCGACAAAAACGGAGGGTGGTGGTATTCCGAATGTAGTAGACAATGGTGTGGATAACAAAACATTAAGCAATCAAGGACATTAAAAGACATTGCTTTCAATTTTTGAAGACCAAATTTCCAAGAAGAGGAATTTGTTTTATCTTTCTTGTTTGTTTATNTTTTTTTTTTTTTTTTTTTTTTTTTTTTTTTTTTTTTTTTTTTTTTTTTTTTTTGTCAATCGTTTGTTTATGTTGTTTACATTTCCAAATCGTCTGTGCTGATTATTAGAATACATAAACTATGTTGTAACTTTTCTGTGTTTGTGAAATCTCATGGGAAATGAAGAACACTCATTCTCTCAATTTGGTGATTTATAAAACATAACTAGTTTAATTTGAAATTATCTGATATCGTTAGACACCAAATGTAAGCTAGTTTATTGAAAAGTATATTTGAAAGCCTATGAACTTAGTGATGTTGTTAGAACATGAATAAGTTTGTTGCGATGGAACGAAAATTAAACGTTCTTAGTTGCCATAGCGATTAAAAAGACATTTAGGAAGGGCAACAAGTTTAAGTTCAAGAAGTTCTATATTAGATTAGGACTAGAACATATTCATGAATATATGTATCTAGGTAAAATTTAGGTCAACCCTTTTGTTATCAATAAGCATTTGTATTTCAGTTTATGTTAACGAATAGAAGTTTTTTCGATGAAAAATATTTTGTGTGCTAGCTAGAACGAGTACGATATATGTGTTATGTTACTAAATCAAAGACGGAATTGAAAAGAAATAATCGTGGACTTGAGTGAGAAACATGTATATCTCATTGTGACCGATAAAATGATTGGTTTGTGTTAAACTATATTGTTTTAGTGTTGAGTAGGGGGGAAATGGATACGGATATTTAGAAATTTTGAGATATCCGGAATTGATCCGCCGAATCTTATTTTTAAAAATCTAGATCCAGATATATGAATTCGTATCCGGATCCGACAAAAAAGCTAATAAAATGAGATTTTTATCAAAGAAACCCATCACTAGATGTAGTTAAGTGTGCCTTTTTATCGAAAGCTCAAAAAAAAAAGTGACACAGACACAGACCCAGTCTTGGCTTTAGCAAAGCCTTGCAGCAAATCTCCATAAAACAATTTAGAGACAGCAGTTTTAAATAAGTTGTTGTGGTAGAGTGGTTAGGTTTTTGTACTTCCCCCTTAAAAGTTTTTGTTAACTTTTCTTTCAACTGTGTTTTTTGATGAACCCAAACGATGTTTTGTTTTACGCATTCGGATCGGTCCTAGCAAAGGCAAATCATAGAAAAGATGCATCTTATGCGGACAAATGCCAAATTTCACTCTCTTGTTATTGTCGTAAGTGTTGAAGCCATGTCAAAATATATTTTCTTAGTCGATGTGGGACTACAAAATTAACAGAGGAAGAAGAAAGTAAATAAGTCAATCTTATAGTAAGATTATGCAAGTTTTTTTCTAGTGGGTGTTTTTCACAATTGGTATCAAACTAGGCATATGAGAAAAGTTCGCAATCTATAAACATATGAAATAAAATGGAGATGCTAATAGGCCTCATGAGGATATATATATATATATATTGTTGTTGGCAATTCCAAATTATGGTTATTAAAAATTGAAGATTAAAGCTAAAATCATATATAAAATCATGAAATTTAGAGCCAAATTAGCTGAAACCTAAACCAGTGTTATAATGCATTCTTAAAATTAATATCCTAAAAGTCATGATAATGATTTAACATTTTTAGAAGTACAAAAGATCACCACTTTACTACACATCACATAGAGAAACTAAGCTACCATTGTTCCATCAACAAAAGCTAAGCAAGGCCAACGATCGTAAAATCATTCACTTACCTCTTCACCACCATCCTCTGCAGCAAACCCAAATAACCATCAGTTTTTTAAAAAAACATCTCTAGCTAAACTCTTGAGTTAAATGATTTAGAGGAGATGAGAAAGATTCGCACCAGTGTTTGGTTCTTCTTCGTTTTGACTTCCTTCCCCGTCATCTTCATTACCTCCTTCCTCTGCAACCAAACAAAATAAACCATCAGTTTTTTAAAAACATCTCTTGCTAAACTTTGATGTAATGATTTAGAGGAGACGAGAAAGATTCGTACCAGTGCTTGGTTCTTCTTCGTTTTGACTTCCTTCCCCGTCATCTTCATTACCTCCCTCGTCTTCTTCTTTCTCTTCTTCTTCGTCTTCTTCTTCTTCTACTACTACTTCCTCTTCTTCATCATCCTCTTCATTCTCAGATTCTTCTGATTCATCGCTCTCGCTTTCTTCTGCTTTTACCGGCTTTGGAGGAGGTACAAAACTTGCAGTGGATCTTCTCCTTGAACTCGACACAATGTTGCTTGTATCAATACCCTCGAGCTCCTTTGTTCTCTCTTTTCTTTTCTTGACTTCCTTGATCTCTGTCACCAGGTAAAACCATATAGATTGTTCATCATCTGCATATTATTTTGCGTTCCAGTACTCTTTTCATATAGGTAGAAGAAACTTCTTAAATGTATAACATTACCTTTCTCTGAAGGATTAGAAGACAACCCTTCTTTGGAAAGTATCTCCTTAAGTTCTTTTATCAGAGTATCCTCGCGTTTCTCCTCAGGAGCTTGCTTTGCTTTCCTGTAAACCGATGGAGAAATACTGCCAAGAAAAAAAAATCAAGAGCCTGGAGTACGAATCAACACAGATTTTTGAATATCTAACAGGTTTTGTTTTAAACCTTATTCCACAAGATTTGATGATTGCTTTAAGTTGCTCAACACGCCTCCCGTACCCAGTGCTCGCTGTTTCCTGTTTCTGAAGTTGAAAGATATTTAAAAATTACAGGAAGCACACAGTGTAAACTGTACATAATACTGATGGGATTCGAGATAGGAACAACAACAACAACGCTGCTATACCTTCACAGGTTTTTCTGAAGAAGATGCCTTTTCTTCTGCATCACTGTCGCTCTGTGAATCCGTTTGTTTTGTCTTCTTTGCAGATGCAGGTTTCTCATTTTCACGTTTCCGCTTTCCGGTTCCCTCTGACTTTGATGATTTTTTTGAAGGAGCCGTCTTCTTTTTTACAGCGACTTCCTTGTCCTCCTCCTCGTCTTCACCATCTGAATCAGACATGTCTTCACTGTCTGAAATTTTAGCTGTTGTGCCCTTGACCTTCTTGGTTACAGTTTTCCTCGGAGCCTTAGTTGAAGATTTTGTAGTTTCAAGAGCTTGCAGTACCTAATTAGCCAATAAAAGCTATAAGAGGACTGTGCCTTTCAGTTATAACTTATAAGATACATAGTCAATTAGAATTACTTACTTCATCTAATTCTTCATTAATGAATTTCTTGTAGGGGTCAAGAGAATACTTCTCTAATTTAAGATCTTGCTCCAAAAGTCGACGAAGTAAACCCATTGTAATTTTCCTGAAATAAAGCAAGCAAATTTAAACCAAGAAAAGATCATTGCCCAGAAATCTAACATAACTCCTAAACATATCGAAAAAGGCATCCGCGCAAAGACTTTAGAAAAGAAGATATATTCGACTTACTCTGCATTAGCCTTAATATAAGAAGACCTTTTACGAAGGGCTTTTTTTATATTACTCTGAAGGACCTCTTTACTGTTCTCATCCTTCGTTTGCTCAGCTACAGATTTGGATGTGTTTTCTTCTGCCAAAAGTCCCATCACAGGAGAATCTTCCGTTTTCTCATCATCCCCAGTCGTATCTTCCTTAACATCTTTTTTCGTCTTGTCCACTTTAGATAACTTTGCTGCTTCTTTCGCAGGAGTTACATCATCTTTCCTCTCATTTTCTTGAGAGTTTTCTGATGTTTCATCATTCTCAGCACCTTCCAAACACTATTATAACAATAAAACATATCGACGCATAATTACTCAGCTACGAGTAACATATCTTCTCTATTTCATTTAACCATAGCAACAAATACCTGAACCAAATGTTGTTTAACAAAGCTCTTATGCACATCCAAAGCATATTTCTCCAATTTCAGATCCTCCTCCAGCAATCTCCTCACACTCTCAAAGGTGCAGGAGCTGCAAAANGCAGGAGCTAAAAAAAAAAAAAAAAAAATTCCAATTGATTATTCTTTCAAGGAATCTCGTTCTTCAGCCATTCCTTTCTTTGCAAATGTTACTCTCATATACTAAAACAAAATCAAACTTATACTTCGGAACCATAACGCTTTAGTTCTCCACAAAATCAAACTCTACATCATCACCAAACCAATTTTATACAAAACCTAGACAGTGAATGCTAACCTAGACAGTGAATGCTACTCGAAACATCGCAATTTTACAAACCTAGATTATAATTTTCTTCTTTTCAACCACATTTCACCAAATTCAACAAACATCACTTATCATAACTGACCATAAAATATAGTTTCTCCACAAAATCCAACTCTAAATCATCACCAAACCAATCTTATACAAACCCTAGCTTACCATAGAAGGTGAATGCTACTCGAAACATCGCATTTTACAAACCTAGCTTACCATATTTCACAAAATTCAACAAACATGACTAATAAGTTCCCTAAAATCGAAGCGAAGAGAGATGAAGAAGCGATTCATACTCTGCTTTTTCTCTGAGATAGGTTACTCGAGACCGCATAGCCGCAAGAATCTGAGACTCGATATCTACTGTTGTCGCCTCAGCCTCCTTCGAATCAATCTTCTCGCCGGCGATCTCCATGGCCGTAGTCGTCGAATCGCCAGACATGTCTCCCTCAAAGAACGGAGAAGAAACGAAGTCCAGTTATGTAGAAAAAGCACATTTTACTCAAGTGTGAATCGAAGATTGCAGAAGAAGATATAGTCAAATTTGCGTTTTCCATAGAAGTCAAAGGACCTATTTGTAAATTCACTTGAATATATTGCTGTATATTTTGTTTGTTAATTAGCTTAATATAATCCTGTTTCCAAACATGATTAAATAGCTTAAACTGGGCAAGATACCGAACCGATATTTGGCCAATTCGGTTTGAATTTGGTTTAAGGAAAAACCTATCGTCAAGAGAATAATAAGTTTCGGATCCAAATTCGGTTCGTTTTAAAACAAAAACCGAGTTAAAACCGGTTTGAGGAGAACTATCATAACCTTGTTTCCAAACAGGAGTAAATAGCTGAGAGGCAAAAACAACAACTACTTACACTAACCTTTATAAATAAATAATGTTGTTAAAATTTTAGAAAATATGAGTTAAAATTTTATTATCATAAATTAATATTTTATTATGAAAACTATCATAATATTTTATTAATTAATAAATTAATATTTTTATAGAATTTTGTTTTAGTTGTTAAATTTTAGAAAATATGAGTTAAAATAATTTGATTTAAAAATAAAATTAATGTTTTGGATATCATAAAACTTTTTAACTTGAAAACTTATATCGAAAAAAATAAAATAAATTTTATTGATAATATTCTAACAAAGAAAATAGATAAATTCTCATCTTTATTTTTATCTCTTATTCCACGAAGCGAAAATATAAAAGCGGATAGGTTGGCACGAAATGTTCGTACCATTCCGCACTATGTTACTTTTGTAAACAACATTCTGCCAAATTAGCTTATCTAAGCTAATCAATATATGTTGTTGTTAAAAAAAAAAAAAGATAAATTCACTTATACAAAAGATACAGATAAATTTAAATTGAGGATTAGTAACATCAATTGTTGTTTTGAGCCATATGTACAACTATCAAAATAAAAATAGAATTTGAAAACTTTCAAAATGTTTTGGTTACTTTAATGAAAAATTTATAGACAATGAATCAATGATACAATAAAATAGTTTTAAAACACAATATAATATTTTTACACTAGAAAAGTTAGTAATGAATTTTAACAAAAAATCATATAAAATAAACACTAAAATCATATATATTGATATGTTATTTATTAATTTATATATATATGTATATTTATATGATTATTAATTTATTTTAATAATGAGATCATATATTTTACATTGGGTTCAAAAAAATTATTATTTTATTATCTTATTGAATTTGGTTTATTTTTACACCGATTGGGACAAGAGAATTTTATTATTTTGTAGTGTTTATTAATTTATAGGTTTTACGGTATCATAAACTTGTTTCCAAACAAGAATTAAGCTAAATAGCTTAAAGTGAGATACTAAAACAAGAACTATCATATCCCTGTTTCCAAACAAGGTTGTCAATCGTCTTCTTCGACAACACTCAAATCGCAGAGACGAAGAAGAAACCAGATTCTTCTCCTCTCTCTCTCTCTCTTTCTCTCCAATGGCGAAACTAACGACGGACTCTCCTCTCTGCCGGAAAATTGTTATTTCGTTCTTAGATTTTCTAAATTCCGGTAAGCATCTCTCACGTAATCGATTTCATTTTTCGTATCAGGTTTTGATTCAGGGCTTAATCTTCGATGTAAATTGTTGTTATTGTAGTTGAAGTTGCTCCAGGTGTTGATGAAGAAGGTATTGAGGTTGCTAAAGAATGTTTAGGAGAAGCGTTTAAAGTTTCATTAGATTCTTCAAGAGATGATCGTTTGAAACCTATTTCACTTGTCAATTTGTTCACTTCATTGGACAAAAATGAACCTCAAGAAACCATATCACCACCACCACCACCACCACCACCACCAGCTGTTGCTTCTACTCAGGATCCTAGTTCTTCCTCAGGCCGTGGCATTTCGGATTCTCATGTCTCCGTTGATACGAGCAAAGAGCCTATTTTTACTGGTAAATGTTAATTGGATCAAAATCTGAGTGGTGGCTACTGTAATGGAAGCTTAATTCTGATTTGGTTGTTGGTTATGCTAATTGTAGGGACTTCTAGAGATGAACTCTTTGGGCAACTGTTTGGTGCGCTTGAGAAAGTGCGGTATTTTAGGAATACACCTGATGGAGATGATGATCCTGCTCAGTTGGAGAAAGCTACAAGAATATTTCATGATGCTGTCAATGTAGGTTTGGTTTTTTGTTGAGTTTCATTGACGGTTTACTTCTACTTGGTAATGAGTTTGGTGATGAGTTTTGTATCTGTATATTATCAGGAAATGGAAAGATCTGGATGCCAAACGTTTGATGTGAAAAGCTTGGCAGAAACACTCAAGTGCCAAGGTACTTGTGATTGCTTTTGTTATCTTGTCATACTGAGAATCTTGTCTCGTGTTTACAATATGTAGTCTGTTTCTTAGAAATTACTGGAACTTTTTCCTTATTCTTTGGTTGTTCTCTCAAGCTTATGTTAGAACTTGGAATGAGATCGATGAAGGTCTTTGGGTGCTTGTTACCTCTATGTGACATTCTCTGCCTTTAGGTAACAAGGCTATGCAGTCCAATCTTTATCTGGAAGCAATCGAGCTGTATTCTTTTGCAATTGCATTGACGGATAAGAACGCTGTTTTCTACTGCAACAGGTGAGTGATAAGTCTTCAACTTGATTAATCTGGAAGGTTAAGGTTGTAGCTCTTTCGTGGTGTGCTTTCTGCATAATCTGATTTCAACAAGCTTAGATCTTTTCACTTGTCCAATTCATCTACTAAATTATTTAAAATATATTCATCTATCAGGGCCGCTGCATATACCCAGATCAACAGGTGCTCAGAAGCAATTAAGGACTGTCTTAAATCCATTGAGATTGATCCAAATTATAGTAAGGCCTACAGTCGTCTTGGGTTAGCATATTATGCTCAAGGAAAGTATGATGATGCTATTGAGAAAGGATTTAAGAAAGGTATGTATGTGTTCTTGGAATTAATCCGAACTTCGTTGTTAAGTTAGCATATTCCTTTCATAGGATTGATTGCTTTGGAAAAGAGCTAGAACTTTGCTTGTCCAAGTTAGCTAGCGTTTATTCTGTGTAACATTTTCATCACACTCATGGCAGCGTTGCAGTTGGATCCGCATAACGAATCTGTGAAAGAAAATATCAGGGTCGGTTTTTTAAAATATGTTCTCTAATATGATCATTTTCGTAATTTACATGAGAGTCTGATATTGACATGTTGTGAAACACAGGTGGCTGAACAAAAACTAAGAGAAGAACAGCAACGACAGAGACGCGGTCAGGTAATTACACCTCTGACTCCGAGTCATCATCTCATTGATTTGAAATAAGACGAGAAATCGAAGAAACTAATATTTTGTGGTGTTGGAAAAACAGAATACGAGCTCAGGTCACAATCAAGAACCGGAAATGGGAGGAGGCCAGGGAATACCATCTCAGTTCTCAATGCCTATGAACCACGATCTAATGAGCATGTTTCTGAACATGGCGGGAAACACATTCCCGGGAAATCATCCTCGCAATACTCAGGAAGGAGGAGGAGATGGTGCCAGAAATAGTTCAGATGAGCCTGAGATTCGTGTAGGCGGAAATATCAACATAGATCTTGGAGGCAATGAGCAAATGCCTGAAGAATTATCGGGTGCATTACGATCAATGATGCAGATGTTTGGAGGACCACAGTCAGAAGGAGGCACTGGTAATAATAATCCTCAAGATACAAATGGTGCACAGGGAAGACCATCTGGGAATTAACCTTATAGAATCATATTATTTATATGGTTTATGAGTTTGTGCTACAAAGACTTTTGTTAGGTTTTGAATTTTAACATGTAGTGAAGTGACATGTTATTTATACAATGATGATGGGAGACTACTAGCTTCTTGTTGATAAAAAAAACTTTTGAATTAACAATTGAAATCAAAATTTTACTATCAGATACATTACATTACAGTATTTGGATGGTTGAACACAGGTTTCTGAAATTTAAGAAAGTGAAACTTACCAGAAACAAAGGGCAAATTGTTTTTACTATACAACTGAAAATCGAAAACAGTACCAAACCGACAACAAACACTTCTTCGAAGATCTAAAATTGGATACTCTGAAGACGATGTTGAACATCGGCGGGTATATACAGTAGTAGAATAAGCACTCACAGTGAAGCAACAGCAGAAGAAGGTTGAAGCGAGCGGATCCTGATATCATACTTTGTAACACTACCACTCCTAGGCGACGTCGAATCTGAGTTCTGTGTTACAAGAGCATACTCAGGAGCCTTCTGTTGAGAAGCATCACCGATATAATTATTACATTTGCGACAGAGAAGCTTCGTTCTGCGTCTGAATAAACCAAAAGAGTATCTGGAGAAGTGAGGCATGCATTGGAACTCTTCAACCTGACTAAATCTTCCCTCATCAATGTTGAAGAAAGATATGATTCCACTCTTCATTGATTTACCGTACTTTGATCCTATTGTCGATGTGATTCGATTCGTCGAGCTTAAGTTCAGTTCATACCCACAAGATCCACAACTACAAGAAAGTTAAAAACCCATTCGTTCAGTCTAAGTTATCTTTTTTTTTTTTTTGCTTAATCCAAATTATCTTAAAGAACAAAAAAACAAACTTACTAGTTTTCAGACAAGACTAACTTTCACCAAAGCTTATTAGATTCACAACTAATCAAACATAACAATCACCATCAAATAAACAATTTCATGATTCACATGTTCCTTACTAAAATGATGAATCAAACTAAATATGAAATACAGCAAAAGTCTCAAAAAAAACTTAAAAATCAATAATCAAAACCCTAAATCAAGAAGCCTAGACTAAGCCACAAGATTCAATTCAAGAATCAAATCAAATTGATCTGTAACATATACAAACCTGTAATTGACATGTCTCATGGAAGAAGAAGAGAAAGATGGAGAAAAGAAGTGATTGCCACCACCGACCGACGCTGATCTCTCCATCGTCGCCGAGATCAGTCAATGGTTTCAACGGTCTCGATTGGGACAGAGGAGAGGGGAAGATTCGATTTAGGTTGATTAAAGATTTAAGATCGTGTCCCAATCGATACGGGTGAGTTTGACTTCTTCTTCTACCCACGACCAATGTCGTGGTCGCAGTTTTCAAAGTAACGATCGAATTCGAAGCAGTAAGAGATTTTTTTTTGTTTTGTTTTGTAATATCTTTTTTCGTTTCAAATTAATTGTAGTTTTGGTTTTTGGTTTTTGACTTTTGACTATTGACGCGGGTTTCTTTAATAATTTTAGGGAAAAGGGTCTATTTCCCCTTCGGAAGTTTCATATAACAACAGATCCCCACAGAGTTTCAA
>OVAQ01000978.1:5540-22446 GCA_900406345.1 Erysimum cheiri | reverse complement strand
TTTCCTCCTTGTAGCCCTTGCTTTTTCTGGGTTTTGTTTTTTCGGGACTAAGAGCTTTGCTCACAGTCATCCCACGAAACAAGTTTTGTATGTTTCTGGGACTTTTGGGCCATGTGGCTTTTTGGGCTTTATAAGCCTTGTAATTTTTTTCTTTATAATGGAAGTTTAAAAAAAAAAAAAAAAAAAAAAAAAAAAAAAAAGAAGATATTAAAATATTAATATATATATAGATAAAACTGAAATATACATTTTAAAACAAAAATTCGACATACATTAAACAAAATATGTGCCTCTTACTGTAAGACTCTTCAAGTGGAACACAAGAACATAAAGCCATAAACAAACAATTTGCCGTAAAGAACGACCAAAATCCTCTTGAGGTCACAATTCACAGAAAGTTATGTTTTGACACTAATTTGCCACATAAGGCAACATAAGGCATCTCTCCTTTTAGATATAAATATATAGCCCCTTTTCTATAAAGGTATGCCTTAGGTCATCTTTAGAGGGAAACTTTGAGTATGTTCTTAGGTTTAAAAAAATAGAAAATAAAGTGAACAGTGGTAGAACAGTTGTAACTTATCCTGCAAATTGTTCTTCAGGAAGAAGAGTTTTTATAATTTAAAGAACAGTTGTACCCACTATTCAACATTTTTATTATTTTAAAACCCTTAAGAACACACTTAAGTGTTTTCCCTTTAAGGATGTCCTAGTAACTTGTGAATATATACGTATAAGTGTGCATGTATGATTGTGACAATATGTGCGTATGCATAAAATAATTAACACAATTTTATACATTTGGCTATTTATTGTAAAGATATAAGTAGCATGGTAATCCTTAAATATGATATGTAGACTAGCTAACAGTGCATATATAGTTAGGAGTCTTTGTATTGTAAAAATTTAAAATTATAAATCTTTATATGGCGGGATAATAGAAACTGTACGAAATACTATATATTACTGGTATGAAATTAATTATCAAAATATTCTAGAGTGATTCGTGACTGATGATTGTAAATAATGTACACTTAAATTAATTGTTAAACGAAAAGGGTACAGTTTAAGCTCTGTGGAACTCGCAAAGATTCCCTCTAGGTCTATTTTTTGGTAGACCCTTTAACTTTATTGTTCTTCTATCTCATGCCTAGAAGTTTAGAAGTAGTTTCCGATTACTTCCTATTATATTTATCTTTTTGGCCCACCGAGTCTGGGAAAGAAAGTAGCTAGTCCATAGTCATGAGTCATGACAGTGTTTAATTTTTTTACTGGTTTGAAATTAAATTATCAATACAAAGCTTGCGGTATTGTGGCTATTTCACTTTGTCAGCGTGTTAAATTGCGGTTCCCCTTGTTTTGAGTGAATTTAACGTAGTGTGCGATTTGTCTAACATGTATATTCAATAAACCAAATTAAAGGTACATGAACTTCATCATGCATGTATATTATGCTTAAAATGTGAAACTTTGGAAACACTGAAAAAATCACCGCAAGGAGATCGATCGTCGAGGAAGTCGAAGAAATGAGCTTCTAGGAAGTTCTAACGTGGAGAAATTCAAAAAAAGAAGCCTTCTGGCCGACAAGATAAAAATTCATCCCAAACACGAAACCATTTTCCTTTTAATCAACATAGAACACGAATCAAACAGTTTTGAGATTTTATATTAAGAATGAAAGTATCTATAAATGTTAAAGTTTGATAGATAGTTTTTAAACCCAAAAATGTACATATATGACACGAGCCCCATTCTGTATCGATTCTTTGTAAATAAACAATATTAATGATTGATCACGAATATCTTATAGTACATCTTAAACCCCTTTAAAGATTGATTTTTGTTTTGCTATAAATAAAATGTCCATTTGGAAAAGATTTTCTCCAGATGTCTTTATTTCGGTATAACTTTTTTCCAGATGTCTTCCTGTGATATTGTATTATTCTTGTAAGCTGACATATACAGATTATAGAGAACCTTGCTTTGCCTCGGTTTGAATAACATGATTAATAGATATATCAGCTTTTAGGAGCATCAAATGAAGATGAAAGAAAGCAAAAGTAATTGAGAATAGTTTCCTTGCTTTCTCTAGAAAACTAACCAACTAATTAAAATCACAATGATTCCAGTGAAGAGCAACACATGAGAACAATAATTTGTAGTAATATTGACAAACTAACCGTTCGATATTGTGAAAAATTTTGAACCTAAAAATAAATGTCACACAAGGATGATATCTAGAAGTATAAATATTATAAGTAAAAATTATAAATAAGAAAAGTAAATCTTCTTTTTTTTTTGTTAAAGAGGGAAAATAAATTGAATATTGTAAAAGTTTAGAAACACATAACCTCGCATAAAGAAAAATCAAGAATTTTTTAATTTTATTTTTGTAACTTGATATCGGATTGTAACTTATTTTTGATGATATAAATGATAAATTGCAAATTCATATACAATTGATGAAATCAACGGTAAACAAAATAACCATATTTGTCTTTGTGGAAAAAAAAAACATGAAAAAATGAATATAATAAGTAATAGGATAATGACATTTATTTAGGCTGAACATGCTGCCCAACACTTGAGCCTCATAGGAAACTTGAAGGCTCTTTATTTGGTACTCATTATTATTTTTATTATTTATTCATAATGGTTATTAAATTATTATTATGATAATGCCTAGTTGAATTTGACATCACCCAGACACTCACAGTATTTGAGTTAAAAATAAAATCAATATGAAAATGATAGAATCCTCTAGCCTTGGAAGGGCTACTTTTAATATTTTTGAATTTTCTTGCCTCCACCATCTAACAAAAAATACTTTTTATGGATTTCATTGTTAACATAAAAGAGTACACAATATTTTAACGAATAAAAGAAATGATAAGAAATAATGAAATAGTGAAAAATAATAAAAAATAACGATTGTAGAAAACAGTATAAAAACTCAAAAATAACATACGAGTAGGGATATCATGTTAGTTAAATTAAAAAATCTATAATTGGAGAATGGAGATAGAGAACCTAACTAAAGCTATTAGAGTAAATATAAATTTATAAACTGTAATTATGATTGTATTTTCGCATTCAGGGAGAAATCATATTCAACTATAAATTCTGCTATGTTTATTTTGCATGCATCCTAGTAACCTAAAATCATATATTAATTCGTTTTACCTATTTGATAGTGTTTGTTGCGATATAATCATTCAACATTTTAAATATAGTAGTATTGCAAAAGTTAATCGCAAGCAATATTATATTCAGAACATTAAGACACTTCAAATTAGGCGTGTTTTTTTTTTGCTTAAAACATATATTGTCTGTTCATTTTTCGTTCGGTAACATTTTTGTTTGTTCATCTAAGACGTTCACACGACAACTAAAAATATTGACCAAAATTTACCACGTGCTTATTATCTAAGGTCAACGCATCGCATAATTAGCATGGATGGACTAAAGACTGCTCAACCTCTCCAATAATCCATGCATTGTATTTGTAATATTTTTGGGCGGCCGATTAATTCTTTTTTTTATTTTAGGCGGCCGATTTTAATCTAACCATTTCTCTTTTTAACTTTTTCTGATTACCTTTTCTATTGTCATCGTTGACTTTAATTAACGACAATTCGAGTGGAGGACTATACCAAATGCAATTTTACTACCGTAAATGTAATTTATTTTTTATATTCATATGTGATTGTAAACTTATATAGAAGGGGATGAGAAAAAGAAGACAAGTACGTCAAAAGGTGAAAATATTCATATATATGACATGCTAGTTGATAAGCAACTTGAGATTCCATCTCTCAGTTCTTGTGAATAAGTCTATTTTCAGAAAAGAAGTTATGTTTGAAACTTTAAATTATATATCTACGTTATAAAGGGCCTTTCAAAATATAAGTTTTAGAACATTTTTTTTGAAATATATATTAAATGGAGAATCCAAGTTGATTATAATGATTTGGTTGGTAGCTTATCCGGCTTATTCTGGACACAAAATAACCCAACCAAAAAAAAAAGATTTTAAATCAAATTGTAACGATACCCTACTCATATAAATAATTTCGATTATACTTCTACGCAGAATTTATAGTCATTCTACAACAGTAGCTCATGGTGATAAAATGTCATGAATCAGAAACTGTAATAGAAGGTAGAATCGGGCTTTTCATGGGCTTCCAGAATTTATAGTCATTCTACAAAATCAATTGGCAATGAGTAGATTGACTATAACCCTTTATATAGTAGTTCATTAGTTCTTATATTTCCGATGTGTGACGTTTATCATCATTACCCTCTCTCACGCTCAGACATCTAGGTCTGAAGCGTGGACAACGTGAAAATTACATCCACAGGGAGGCCCCACATCGGTAGTAGTAGTAGTATTTAGGTCAAATGATCTTATCGCTCTAATACCATGTAAAAATTCGGGCTTTTCATGGGCTTCCAACTCAAAACAAATTGACAATAAGTGGAGTGACTCATATCTCTTATATATTATTTAAGATCCTTTCCAACTTCCGATGTGGGACATTATGTCCTAATACGCCCCCTCGAGATGATGGCTCTTTGGCCATTAATCTCGGAATGTTTGGGCTTAGATCGACGGCATTAATTTTGGGCCTTGTCGATGATTGGACCAACTTTGGGTCAGATCGGATTGGACATATGTGGATCGGACTCTGATACCATGTTGAATTTTCTAAGTCCAAGTCCAATTACCCAATAGTATGATATTGTCCGCTTTGGACCAAGCCCGCAAGGATTTGTTTTTGGGTTCATTCCCCAAAAGGCCTCATACTAGTTGGAGTTGAACTTGTCTTATATATTAGACTATTTTTTTTAATCTTCCGATGTGGGACGTTGGTTTGCCTCCAACAATCTCTCCTTCAAACCAAGGACCACATGGACCTTAACACACCTCCTCAAGCCCATTTTCCGGGCCCCCATTATTCGGGTTGAGGTATGTCTGTATCCACTTTTTCAAGGTCCACCAGTATCTAAACCTTGGGCTCTGATACCATGTTATAGAAGGTAGAATCGGGCTTTTCATGAGCTTCCAACTCAAAACTAATTGACAATAAGTGGATTGACCCTAATCCTTTATATAGTAGTTCATTAGTTCTTATATTTCTAATGTGGGACGTTTATCATCATTAGAAACCACTCAAAACTAATCTTAAATATAAAGAGCGTGATGTAATGATGTGAACTATTTGATAACAAAACATATATATATATATATCTAAAATCTATACGAATTTGACCAATTTACAATATAAAGTTTTATCCATGAATGCGTCGTATTCATAGGATAATGCCGGTGTATTCTACCTTTCGTAATCAAACATAAATATAATTCGAAAAGTTAAAATATCTCGTGGATGTTCGTGGGAACATATTCCATATGAACCGAAGCATCATCTTTCCTTTTTGGGTAACCAATTATTTCGAAGGCAGAAACTATAGAGCGAATTTGCAAGTTGATAAATTTGCAACTTGTTTGCAAATGCACTAGGGTTTTATGGTGTTTTAATATTTCAGAATAACGGGGGGAAAAAGGTCCCGGTAGTATTACTAATAGAATATAACGGGATTAACTACTATACGTTAGATCTTCAGCTTCAACAAATTAATGAGCCATCAATTTACTTATGCGTTATACTCCATTGTTTCGTAACTTTCGTTATACGAGTTATACTCCATTGCTTCGTTATACCCCAATGTAGAAGAGTATAAAATATTTCATCAGTTTATTTGTGTTTCGCATTAATACTAGCTAAAACACTTTTTGTAATGTACAACATGTTTCAAGTTTTTTNAAAAAAAAAAAAAAAAAAACATGTTTCAAGTTCAACGGGTGATTGGACTTAAGCAAATTTATATACTACGACAAAGTTACTGTACATATGATGCTATATTCGAAATGTGATTTTCTAAGCGATAATAATTCATATATACTAACAGTCTAACATGACAAGAGAGGATCTTGGTCCTCCACCATATATATATAAAAGAAGAATGATGTTTTGACTACTGTCAATGATTCGGATTATCATAATATTAATCTATGATCATATAACCAGTGTTTAGTAGTCCACTAGCTACTTGAAATTCATATAAATTTAACAACAGACCGAATAATCTTCCTTCGAGGGTCAAAGGTTTTTCCATCCGTGATAATTTTATTTACATATTCACATGTAAAAGGTACACGCTACCACTATGCTAGGTGACATATATTAAATCACTATTTTATTCTCCTAAAATAAACAAACATCCATAATTTTTTAACTGTATACTCTGGTGCAGTACTATATTCGGGTCATGTATGGTGTGATTATTGATTTTGATATATGTCATGAGCATCAACATATAAGACTCTTGACCCAAAATTTCTGACTTATCTCTGAGAACGATAACGAGCCGGATATTTATACCATTTAAAATGTTTACAGTACAAAGATTCGAATCATGGTTACTAAACTTAATGGTAAATCCAACCATGACACCACCATATATAAATTGCTTAATATAAATGATTCGATTTGATTCTTCTCCATATTAAATTAAATGGAGACAAAAATATTCAGCTCTTCTTTCTCAGACAGTCTTTCACCAGAAGGAATTCGTCATGTATTGCATTTGCAACTGAGGCTGAGGCTGAGACTGAGACTGACATTCCACTAAGCTCACAAAAGCTTCTTCCTCATGCAACCCATCCAATTTCTGTGACAATGTTTTAAGAAATATATATAAATTATAATTAGGTAAATACCATCAAATTTAACTTAAATACATCCCCCTTTGTATATTAGAAGAAAACAAGAGTGAGAAAAGTGAGTTTTATAATTTAGTAATTACCCAAAGGTCGTCGTCTTCTTGTCTAGTGAAGGAAGAAGCAATCTTGGGGCTCTCAAAAACTTCGTCGTTTCTTGCAAATCTGCCACGTACTCTTGGTCTGTTGTCCGCCAACGTTTTCCGGCATGCATACTTCAATTTTTTCATTTATAATAAATAAATAAATCATAACGGTACAAATACAACAAAAATTTCAAATGTGTAAACATTTAATAACTTAACAAAAGACAAACCGAAATCATCTAATTTGAGTTAGTTTGATATCATGTAGATTTTCACTTTCTTGGTATAGAAAAATTAGACTATACGTATTAGATTTTTAATTGTTTTTTTTTCTGTTCGTTTATTCAAATTAAAATATATTATTAATCGTTTATTAAATTAGTTATTATTACCTTAATGGTTTTGGTGAAGTTTCTCTGTGTTCGTTTAACTCTATACTTTGAAATCTTCTCTTTACGTTCTTCGGCACTGTAACGCCCCACTTTCAAATTCTGTTCTTCGCCGGAAAACAGCGTCGTAGATGAACTCTCCGCCGTCAAAGGACTCGAGTATGATCTTCGTCCCGTAAAATCCCTTCCCAGGTTCTAAAGAATAAACAAATTTCATTAAAAAACAATTACAGTTTTGTTTTGGTGGAAAATTACAGAGGATGAAAAAGTAAACTAGTACCTGTAAATCTCCGGTACTGTAAACTCGTCGCATGTTATCGGAGAAAAAGGAGTTTTCCGGCGAGTTTAATAAATGATGATTCTGGAAATTGGAGGAATCTTCCATGATTGAAACATCAAAAGGGGAATTAAACAAGAGCTGCTCTGTTTTAACGGCGTCGAAGCTTTCGAAACCGGAGAAACTGTTTGTGTGAGAGAGAGTTAAGGTTTGAAGCTGAGAGATTGGTGGAGAAGAAGAGAGGAAGTGATGAGTCGTAGGGGTAAAATTATCAAAGAAATTAAGAGATTGATGATCATCCATTAATGGATTGAGATAAGGATTGTTGCAGAAGAGATCTGTTGTTGTTGTTGTGTCGGAAGAAAAGATATCTGGATCAGTACTGTGGCAAATTGAGGAAGAAGATGAAGACCCATCGAAGATGTAAAGATCAGAATCCATCTTTTGTAACCTTAAAGTAAACTCTAGATTCTCAATGAAGAAGAAGAAGAAGAAGAGAGCAAAACAACTGATGTTTTTGGGTTATGTTGTTTGTGTTTTCTTGTTTGGTCTGTGTAATTGAATTGAGCAAATGAAACGGTTACAGAGAACACAAGTGACACTCGTGATCTTTGTTTTTTTGAAAACCACCAGAATCCAAATATGGCAATAAGAAGAAACTTTTTTTCTTTATGTAAATTTGGACTTTTTTTCTAAGAAAGTGTTGTTTTTTTTTCTCTCTCTTTCTTCTTCTGAGTTTCCTTCTTGTTTCAGAACCAAGACATGACAGGTCCAGTTTACTTGGTCTGGTAGGCGAAGTTTATATAGCGGACAAAGAGTGAGCTTAACAAATATGCCCTCCTTTTTTTTTTTTGGAACTAAATATGCCCTCCTTTATTATGAGTTTTTCCGTATACAATTTTTTTTTTTTTTTGTTCCGTATACATTTTATTTATTCATTATGTCCTGATGCTTACACCTAATTGATAGTAGTAGTTTGGTAATTTTCTCCCTCATATTTTTTTTTATATATTATAATCCACTTGAGTATTTTGCATGACATAAGCAAAATGTACGAATTGCTTAACCTTTTATAGTCGTATTGCTATTAAATTTGAAACAAATCGAATAGAGAGTGATTGGTAGTGACCAGTGAATATAACAGTAGATTTTTGCTTTTTTAAAAAATTGCTGAAGAAATTTCGGTTTTAAAATAATGGACGTGACATTTGCACAAAAAAATAAAATAAATAATGGACGTGACTTTGGGAAAAGTTTAAGTTACAATGGTGATTGGAGACTGTAAAAGGCTAAAACCTGTATGATATATTTTTGGGAAAAAAACTAATATAACCCAAATAAAGGGTTTAATTACTAGAATGTCTCTTAAAATTGAAGGGTCATTTGAGTTTTTTTATGTCTAGAATACCCTTATTTCTCTTTGGTAGAAAAAAAAATATTACAAAAATGCCATTATTTTTTTTTTCCAGCGTGTCACTTTATTACAAAAATGTCATTGGCGGATTTTTGGTCAGTTTATAAAAGTCTGCCGATCAGTTGTCACAGATTTATTTTTAGTGGCAGACTTAGTTTACCGTGGTAGACTTGTTTTACTGCAACAGATTTATTTCGGCAGACTTAGTTTTTTCCACAGACTTATTTGTCAAGATTATGACAGATTTTTAAATTATGACAGATTTATTATATGTGACAGACTTATTATTTGAAGACACCGCAGACTTATGTAATTTCTAACAAATTTATTGTCTAAGAAATTAAATCTGCCACAGATTTATTTTATACGGCAGATTTATTTTTTGAAGACACCACATATTTACAAAATTTATGACAGACTTATAGTTTAAGAATCTAAATATGTGGCAGATTTATTTAATACGACAGACTTATTATTTGGAGACACCACTGACTTACAAAAATGGTGACATATTTTCTATTTTTAAAAAAATCCAACAAAAATGATTTAAACAAAAAAATAATTGTCAAAGAAATTGTTATAATTCCTATAGTATTGATTATGCCAATAATATTTAGCTAGTTTCATTCTATGAATTGAACACGTCGAAACCATTCCTGGTAGTACGCTACTATGATTTCTTGAGGGAAATTAATCGAACACTTGGTGGGCGAGGTAATATGAAGCATCAATGGCAGTTCCTGATCCTCTGCTTGCTCGTCTTGTTTCTAATGGTGGACGCTCATAGTAGACGACCACTTAGAGACGACGTTAGCGCAGCTTCTTTAATTGTTAACGACGTTTAAGCAAATCTCCATCATGGTTGGATCCTAACAATTTTCTGGGTAATTGGAAATTAAAGTCTTCTCCTTCTACAAGTAACAAGAGAATCGCTGGTGGGGTATAGGGTTTCCGGTGAACGTATGTGGTTGGAGAAGATGATCGATGGAGAAGAAGATTGACCGTGATGGAAACAAGTAGATTTTTTTTTGTTGTTTTAGGTTTTTTTTTTGTTTTTACCTTATGTGTTTTTTATTTTAAAATTATAATTTTTTTTTGTTTTTTATTACTAAATTTTGAATACAATTAATTTAAAATATATGATAATGGCATTTTTGACTTTTAACAAAAAATTTAGGTTAATCTAGTAATCCTTTTTGTAAGTGTGTCAAATGAGTTATTTTCCTAAAGAGTTGAGTTAATCTGAGCAAATTTTTGCTTTTTAAAAAATTGCTGAAGAAATTTCGGTTTTAAAATAATGGACGTGACTTTGGAAAAAGTTTAAGTTACAATGGTGATTGGAGACGGCTAAAAGCTGTATGATATATTTTATGGTCTTGATAGAAAAAAAAAAACAATTATTGTTAAAAAAAGCAAAAAAAATTCAACTTTGAAGTCTTTTTTTTCTTTTCTACATGTTATCGGCCTTTAAATTTGATAACTAACCAAAGAAAAAAAAAAACTTAATTTCTCGTTAACAACAAGGAACTCATATTTAGCAGCTGATCTAAATAATCCGTATGAGCAAACACATCTACAGTTCATTTGGTGATCTAGAACGTTTGACATGGCCTAAAATTCTCAACTTCAAATGCAAAGAAGAAAAACTCTGTATTTGGCTTTTCAACTCCCATTTAATTCGTCTTGTTATTCTCTTTAATGTAGACCCAAGCCAAACTATGATTAATTATACTCATCCCAAAAACATAAAATTGCTTATTAAGATATAATAATGTTTTAATTTTTTAATTACTTTAAAATTGTTTTATGAGTGGAAAGATAAAATTTAGACAATTACTTACATGACATGTGTCAAAAAGCATAAAGTAAAAAAATCATTTCACCTTTTTAATCTAGAAAATCAATCTTTTAGGAACAAAACTAAAACTCAAAACATCAATTTATTAGGAACAGAGGGAGTACTAGTTATCTATTTGAAGATATTACTGTAGTATATAATTTCGGCATTCACAAGATCAGATTTTCAACCAATCAGAAACCGAGGATATTAAATTGTTGGTCCCGACAATAAAAAGAAAATTTGTGGGTCAAACTGGTCCTAATAGTCAAACTTCTCATCTCTCTAAGAAACTGATTTGATTATAATATTGCTTCGTCGAAAAGAAAGATATATTAACAAAAAAATAGAGTGAAGGAGACGATACAAGTGACGAGAAATTACAGTTTCTGGTTTCTTCAATTGAAGGTTTGCGCGTGAAGTAGATCAGATTCTTATCGATTCTGTTACCATTTTCTACTCGATTCTCTATTTATTGCTTTGCTTTATAATTTAGGGTTTTACGAATCTGAATCATTTTTGTTGTGTGGTGATTTGTTTTTGGGGTTTTCAAGCAATGGTGTCACAGGATAAGCTAGAGAAGATGAAACTCCGGCAAGATTACCGGAATTTATGGCACTCCGATCTCATGGGCACCGTCACCGCTGACACTCCCTGTAAATCTCAGTCTCTCTCTCTCTCTCTCTTTTGCGTTTGATTGGTTTGTTCAATTGGAGACCTAATTTTCGTTTGTTTTACTTTTTTGCAGATTGCTGCATCTCGTGTCTCTGGTAAGTTGTTGTTGATCTATTTGCTTCTAGGGGTTTGCAATTAGCGATCAAGTAACAACTGCTGATTCAGTTTGAGTCTGTTTTCGAAGTTTTTGGTATTTGGATGGTCCAGTGACTTTAGATCTCTATAGAGTTTACAATATTGTTAGTTTTCTCCAAAGTAAACAAGTGTGATTCGTGATCTGATCTGTATAGAATGAATGAATAAAACAAGTGCATTTCTCTTGATCATTCTTAACTAAAGTGATTATTGTTGTTTTGGTACAAGTCTGATATGTTCTTTGTTTTGACTCTAGTGGACCTTGTGTTTCATACATGCTTCGGAGAAGAGCACTTTACAATGACATGTCAAGGTATGAAATTTCTAAACTGTGTTGATACTTATTTAGTCTAATATTTTTAATTTCTTTCCTTTGCTAAGATGTTGCGCGCGTCCTTCTGTTTTGAGCAGGTATACTTGCTGTGCTGGATATATGCCTTGTAGTGGGAGATGTGGAGAAAGCAAATGCCCTCAGCTTTGCCTTGCCACCGAGGTGAGACTTTGATCGTATCTGTTTTTTTGGTGGAAGGAAACTTTAGTTTTATATCAGTGAATTGTACACTTTTTGTTTGTGTAAACATAATGAAATGGGAATGGGAACATGAAACAGCTTATGGTTTGGATAGTTGCTTGATCTTTCTTTTTCGTTTATATGCTGTGTTCTTGGGACATTTGTTCTAACCTGATATAACTTGATTCCGCAAGAGCCCTTTTCTATATGCTCTATATTTGAATTCCTTTTTTCATCTTATTTGACTTAAGGAGATTACATTATCTTTGTGAACTGGATGTTCTTGATATTTTGGCTTGTAAAACTTGTTTGTTTGAGATGCTTGCAAAATATTCAATGGATCTCTTTATGATTCTTATGAATTGGCATTTGTTTGAAGAAACTTGCACTTGGTGTTTTCAGGTTTTCCTCTGCTTTGGAAACTCTGTGGCCTCTACCCGCTTTCTTCTGCAGGATGAATTCAACATCCAGACAACACAATGCGACAATTGCATAATTGTACTCTCATACTCTCTTTTCCTTCTACTTTTGCTGGGTTTACACGGAATGTACGTGTGTGTGAAACAAATATATCCCTTCTTGTGCATTTCCAGGGATTTATGTTCTGCCTCAGCCAAGTTGCTTGCATATTCTCTATCGTTGCTTGCATTGTTGGTAGCGATGAGCTTTCCGAGGCTTCTCAGATACTCTCCTGCTGTGCTGACATGGTCTACTGCACGTATGTATTTACTACATGCTCATTTTTTTTGCTGATCCCTCCAATCTATTAATGTTCACGCATCGCTAATACTTGAACGCACGGTCTTGGTTTTCTTGCAGGGTCTGCGCGTGTATGCAGGTACCAAAAGAGAGAACTAGAAACTAATCTGAGCTTCTGAAACTATCTTCTCTTATGGTATATATATAACCAAAACCTAATCTTCTACTTGCAGACACAACACAAGCTTGAGATGGACAAAAGAGATGGAGTGTTTGGATCTCAACCAATGGGCGTACCACCAGCTCAGCAGATGTCTCGCTTTGATCAACCTGTCCCTCCTCCAGTCGGATACCCTCAGTCTTATCCACCACCCGGTCAAGGCTACCCTCCTGCATCTTACCCACCCGCTCAAGGCTACCCGCCTCCGGGTTATCCCCAGCATTGAGAACCTTAACTGATATCTTCATACTATGTGTCAAAGTGTTGACTTGGTTTAGGTGTGCAGAACTTTTATATTGTTCAGCGATCGTCCTTGGTTATGCGATTTTTTTACAAGTATTGGTACTCGGTTTAAGCCCGAACTTTTAAATTATCTGGTTTGTTGATTTTGTTGGTATATTCACCCATTTATCTGATGAACCAAAGAGTGTATTTGCCTATATGTGTGGGTTTGTTTTTTTAAAAAAAAAATTGGCGCTCAATTTATGAAAGTACACCATAACGAACTAAAGTGACATAAAAATATGATTATGTTACAAAATCATTTTTAAAAGATCAAATTTGGTAACATTTATTTTAACAAAAGCTTGTTAATGCGAACCGGAGTAGGTTGTTTTCTTTGTTATTGTTTCAGCACCTGATTGGCTTTGAATCTTTAACTAAATATCTTATGTTCACTTTAGCATATTTTATAGATCTTTTTATTCCAATTGGAACACGAGGGTGGACGTGGAGCCCTCGAGGATGGGCTATATTGCTTAGGAAGTTTATCTGAGGCATAATTAAAATTTCGAAAAATATAAATTATAGAGCTAATGATTCATTCATACCATCTTTTTGTTGCCTTTACGCTTTCTAGTCAAAGTGGGTCAAATACAACAAATGTCCGAAGACTTGTATATCAATTAAGTAAACGACTTTTTCGTTCACTATGGTTACAAAATTTAGTGTATTCGCAAAAACTAAATAAAGGAAAAAAAACAAAACTATTTCACTTAGTAGTATATATAGCTTACCATTTTTCATAATCTTGAAACAAGATGTAAGACTACAAAAATTGTGACATATAATCTGTAAAAGAATCAACATATTTAAAGATAACCGTGAGCAATTTTTTTTTTTTTTTTTTTGGTGTCAATAGAGCAATGTTTCATATCATCTTCACATCATCATATATGATGGCACAAATTTTGGCTGATAATCCGCATAATAATAAAATGGTAACTAAAGGAATGATTATAAGATCAAACATGTTTATCTATATTATTTGGAATAACATTTTTAGTTGTTTTTATCAAATTCATGACAAAATTAATTTGTTATTTTTGAAATTATTGTGATTTCACTATTTTAGTCTACAATGTTTTTAATTACTAATTGTGGTAAACCGAAAGCCAAAAAATGATGAAAACTTAGAAGCGTGTGGGGCTCTATGTTATATGGGCTTTGAAAACAAATAAGCACACGCACAGACAAGTCCACGTATGCCACGTGGCGACAGCATAACATACTCCAAAGTTAACAACACATGGGAAGCTTCCGCGCGTCACGCTTTGCATGAACCAGTTTACATATTCCTTTCGACCTCTTTGATTGAGTGTTAATTTTTGTTTAAATGCAAGAGTTTGCGTCTCTCAGCTGATCGTAAACTCAGCTTTTTCATAAATTTTTTCTGTAACTCTAAAATTTAAACCAAGAGAAAATATTAGTTTAATAACTAATATTTTGCGTGTTTAGTGTAGAACATAACTTATTTTTTCAATTTTGTTCATAAAGTAAATTTATATGTGCACACATGGGAAGGCTTGGGGCTCACATATAGACCGTGGCTTGGCTTCTGGATAATTTTGGAGGCGATTCTCTTTTCAACGGTGCGTATACGTTCTGATACGACGTGTCCCAAACCGGACTCCTATGGTATTCGGTTAGGCTGAAGGGAAAAATCAGTTGTAATTTCTTATTTCTCTTAAATTAATGAATATACTTTAGCAAATACATGGTGGGATATATTAGTTCACCCNACTTTAGCAAATACATGGTGGGATATATTAGTTCCCCCAGGGTTTTTTTTTTTTTTTTTTCTTTTCTTTCTTTTTGTTAGTTTAGCATGTCATAAGGATCGGATGAACAAACAAACTATCTTATCTTCTTCAGTTGATGACCTATGCACGTTGATTTTAAATTATAAAAGAAAGATATCATTGAGGTAGCTAGGTGTAAACAAGTAATAATCATTTTTGTTCTAAACAATCTTTATTAAATTAGAAAATATGAAAAAACTTGGTTAACAAATAAATTTATTATTATTTATTTATTTTCTTTAGGAAGGAACGGAGTCTGCAACTTTATAGCAACTTTATAACAACTCAAAATTTAATTTCATTGTTAGGGATGGATTATACAAATTTTCTTCTTCTTTTTCACTAACTCGTAACCCACTAACTATTTTTTTTTTATTTACATCCATCTCCCACCAAACCCAATTCTCAAAGAAAGTACAAAAAAAAAAAAAGAAATAAAATTTAAATTAATCATATATTCCCATTTCAAGAGAGCTAAAAAAAAACCTAATAAGTCCTAAGATGATTCTTCAAGAAGTGGAGAAACTCCACTAGATGATTCAGACCAAAGCCTTTGATTAAACGCCAGTTGAAGATGATCAGGTATAAACTGCGTACGACAAAGTGGACAAGTCATCTGATTATAACCCATCATCCAACGGTCCAAACATCCCCGATGGAATATATGTCTGCAATTCGTCAGCCGTCGGATCTCATCGTCGTTTTCGAAATCGTAGAGACACACTGCACAGCATTCGGATTCGGGTCGGTTTAGATCCGAGAAGCGAACAACTGGTAAGATCTCTCCGGCTAGCAACGCTGCTGAGTCTGGTTTGGTTAAGGTGGGTGGTGGGTCGGGCCATGAGGTTGAAACCGGTTCAGGTTCTAAGAAGCCAGGTAGACCTATGACCCGGAACATTGTGGAGATGAGTTTTCGGATCAGACCTAAGAAAGAGAGCAAGTAAAGGAATATTTTTGGGAGAAGGAGCTCGGAATATCCCACCGGAAAACCCATTGCCTCGCCGTTAGAGAGAGAAATGATAATAGAGAGAGAGAGAGAGAATTTGGATTGTGATGAATGAAAAGATGGAGAGGGATGGGATCTATATATATAGTTGGGTGTGTCTGTGTATACAATTAGCTAGTTAGTTAATGCATTGTTAATTTAATACTCGATAAGGTGCATTTATTTGCGTGTTTTTCTTTGGTCTTTGATTAACTAATTATATTTTCTGGAAGAAGGACATAGCGAGGAATGTGGTGATGATATTTCTTTAACTAATTATAACTGTGACTTGTTTTTTTATTCCTATCTAATTTTAATAATTTCCTTTTCTGCAGGTCAAAATTTTGTAATGTGCACCATTTATATATAAAAAAACATTACGTTCAAATTATCATTTGACATAGGATTTTAACATTAAAATAACGAAATGTAAATTCCGTTTTGTTTAACTTTCTTATACTTCGATTTGTGATATATATACAGTAGAACCTCTATAAATTAATACTCGATAAATTAATAATCACTATAAATTAATAAATATTACCGGTCCCGAGTCGGGCCAGTGTAAAATTTAACAAAATTCGATAAGATAATAAGATAATAATTTTTTTGAAACTCCCATGTAAAAATATAGTCCCAATAATATCATAAATTAATAATTATAAATCCTAGGCATATATATAGGTAGACATAACTAAGGCAATTTAGTAAAATATGAATGTAATGTTGTTTGCTTATTTTTAAAGTTGGAATCTCGTTGGAGCTCATCTTTCCTTATTACATCAATAACTCCTAGTTTTGTCTTCTCGA
>OVAQ01000977.1:0-22452 GCA_900406345.1 Erysimum cheiri | reverse complement strand
CTGGACCGACAAAGAAAACTATGAAGTTCAGTTATATGAAGACATACCTCAATAAAACAGCGTCCAAGAAAACCAGGTTGTGCATTTTGGACTTTGAAATTATTTACATTCAACTCCTCAAATATGGCTTGTCTACAAGTTTCCCCCGTTACCTCCATCGACATGTAGCTACCCATATGGGTGCAACGAATACTGGCAGCACAATTAATAATAAAGGTAAGAAAGAAAAAAGAAAAGATGAGAAACCGTATGAAACTACGTTTTAAAAATTGTACCTGATCCCGTCATTAGCCAAGCTTCTACCTCTTACTACCAAACTTGTTTCCTCACCAGCCACCACAGCTACAGGTGACACTGAGATGAGCTCTGGTGAATTCCAAGTTCTCCACGATTTGCTACATCGAACTCTACCTGTAACCAGTGACATGTTATGAAAATTGGTGACATATAAATTACAACATTAAAGGTAACAGCTCACGAGCACTCACCATTTTTGTGTGATGCGAGCTGTCTGCCCGTGTTAACTATAAATCTCGCGTTTCTCCAAAAATCAGAATGAGAATTTTGAAGCAAAATACCAAGCCGTTGAAGCAAGTTTTGTTCGAGCTGAAAAAAAAAACACCAACTTCTCCTAAGCTGCACATAGCATAAGTATAATTCAATAACCAAATACTTAAAAATAGTTTTACTCACCTGTTCCCACCCCGAAGGTGACATTGCTACATAGACAGATAGGACAACACAGCCAGGCCTGATATAACTCTCCATTTCTGATGGAATGTTTGAAAGCCAGTTATAGATCTGTAATAGAAGGCAGATGATAACTATCAGGACTTAAAGAGAAGCAACCAATAACTTTATATTACAGGAAGGCTAGATCATGGCCAGAAATGATCACCTCAGATCGTAATGTTCCAGGGAGCTGACTTGGATCTTTATCAAGTAGTTTGAAGACTATCTTTCCAGTGCGATCCTGTTTGAGTGCCATCAAAATTAAAATCATAAGCGGCTTGTTTTATCTACGTACACAGAGATGCTAAAGAGGAGTTGAAAAGCAGTAAACCTGAGCATCAGAGTTTAAGCTAGGAGGAGAGTAGTCAGAACCAGAAGAAGCATAACCAGACTGTTGCCCGAAACCTTTAAAATTAGGATTTGCGGTTCCTCTATTTGATGCACCAAAGAGCTCAAGGGGCAAGCAACCAGTCCTGGGACTTGTGGTTTTGTGATTCTTAGACCTCATGGTTTCAGGGGATGTCTGCAATGGGAATAACTCCTGCATGACAGGAGACGAAGATGGCGACCTGTCCTCAAGAGGATTACTGCTGGCAGAAGAATAATACTTTCCAGAAGATGCCACTGTTGGTCGACTCTCATCCTCGGGTGATGAGGTGAATAGTTGTAGAGACAAGCTAGACCTGGTGTCTTGAGCACGTGAATCTGAATTCTGAGAAGGAGATTGGTTACTGCTACTGCTCCTCTCTCCCCCAGAAGAAAACCCAAAAGTTTTCTTTTCCAAATTGGTGGTAACACCATTGTCATAAGAAGATAACTTAGTCTTCTCACTGTCTTTGTTACCAAACCCACCTTGAGACAATATGGCTAGCGCATCAGGTGAAGATGAGCCTAACGTCGCCGAAAGAACGGCAAGCAAGTCCATTGTAGAAGGAGAAGCCCCATTCATATCATTTTGGGGGTTCACCGTTGGGTGATCTAGATTTTTCCTGGCTAAACTTCCAATATTGTTCAACTTAGAGACAAGATCCATAGGCAAAGGCAATGCATTTATCTTGTTAAGTATCTGAAGAAGCTGCTCTCTGTCAGGCACAGCTGGAGACGCCATTGGCTTTACCTCACTCTTACCTGCAGATATCAGACCAAAAATCTGTTAATAAAACAAGAACAGAGCATACGCCATACGATCCATATTGGCGATAGTCGCAAACTAGTACCTTGGGCACAAGCTAAGGCAGTTAGCAAAGCCATAAGATCCATATTGGCGTTAGAGCTATTATCACGGTTCCCTGGAACCACAACTCCAGATGAAACCTCCTCCGGCTGCGTAGTTTTCCTCCTCCTTCGGTTGTGACCAGCCAATCTACGCCTACAACTTCTCTTTCCCTCATCAAACTCAGAAAGCAAATGAAACCTGCAAAAATCATTTAGTACCAAATTCAAAAACAGAGAACCATTTCCAGAAGAAAAGAAGCAAATAAAACTCTTTATGCTTACCTGCTACACTGTTGGCAGAACCTTTGCATCTGTTTCCCAACAAGAGCTTTAGTAGCTTTGCTATGAACCTCACAAACTTTATGCCTTCTATGATAGTCCTTAGCATGAGACAAATCTTCAGTACAATTATCCACCTGACACATGGGATAGTTCCCTCCCGGAGATCCAGACCGAACCTTCTTATTTGGTCTAGTGATCTGCGTCGTCGTTGTGGTGTCTTCCACAGCGGTCAAACCAGTTCCCAGATTCAAATCAAGTCCTCTTTCTTCTCCACTCCTATTCCTCGAAGTAAAATCAAACTGTTGTGTCTCGTTACCAAGCCGAAGAACCTCAGCGTCCACCGGTTTAGCTTCGAATCTGCGGCTATCCCAATCCCACATCTTAGAGTTCCACTCATCTCTACGTTGCGGCTGCGGCTGAGATGGAGTCAGCCGATTCGACATGGGATAATAAAGATCGCGTTTTCTCCCCATCGGAGATAGCGATTGGTGAATGAACACCGGAGAAGCTACTTGAGCACCAACCTCATCCATTTCTATCTCTCTCTTCACTTTTAGGAAGAAATCGATCTGACCCTTTTCAAAGTCTCGGTTGAGTTGAAGAAGATTCAATTGCAGAAGAACATGAATCTACGGGAAGAGCGAATCAACGTACCTACTTCTCATATATAACGCCTAGCTAATCAATAAACCCAAAATCCGATACAGAATCGTAGCTTCAAGCATCAACTCTTCTTCGATTCAACGAAAGCTCGAGACGAATCCGGCAAAACTTCATCAGAAATCGAATGTAAAAACTTGCTCAGATTCGAACAATTTTTCAAAAAGGAATCTTCCAACTTCTAGATTTCCCGATCCAATCAAAGGAAGCAAGAGATAAAGATTTGATTTTCTCCTCACCAGCTTCGAGCTACCTTCTTCGAATCACCAAAGTCACAAACTTGTCCTTCTTCTTCCTCTTCCTTTTTTTTTTTAATTTTCTTGTGCTGTTGTCTTCAAGTCCTTACTTTCTACGATAACTTGTTTTTGTTGTTTGTTTTCTACGGTGGTGGCACATTGTGTAAATTCGAATAGTTTTGAGGGCATTTGTATGATATTATTCGAGCCGCCCAAATGAGAGAGATTACAGTAGTTGAAGGATCCAAGACATTTCCCATTTTTTTTTCTCTTTGGCTTTTTTATCCATTTGAGTTTTTTTAGGGTGTGTGTGTGTACTGTCTGTGGACTTAAAAATTTCAACACTTTTTTCCTTTAAATTCTTACCCTTAATAATCGGATCCAACAGGTTTCACACCTTTTATACTTAAATTCTTCTTTTTAGTCAACAACATATTACTACAGTTAAAGATTTATAAAAAAAAATTAATGTGGCATGAGAAACTATGGTTATTGTAATATTACTTGTATGTATAAGATAGGATTATCCATTGATTTCTAATTTCCCATAGTTGAATTTTGAAATATGTGTAGCCGTGGCCGAATTGACATATATATATATTTTTTTTTTGTATTTCTATATAAGTTAATGTCAAGTTCTTTAATCATTGTAAAATTTGTATCGTAGAAACAGAATACTTGGATCTAATTTTTGTAAAACCATAATCAGTTTATCCTCCTCTTTCTCAAAACGGCTTGGTTCTCCTCCTCTTTCTCAAAATGGCTCTACGGTGGCGGGATGGCAACGGATCTTGGATCACCATCTCCGTTCGGCTAGCATCGTCCAAGTTCACTGGAGGTCCTGTTTCGACGAGAATCTGCAGTCTGTGGGTGGCGGCTACAAGCATGTCTTGTGTTTGTAGATTAGGGTTTCACCGACCGGTTTAGTTCGGTTTGTGAACCTGGACCGGTTTTGTTTTTCAATTGGTTGAGTTGGGTTGATGTAAATGGGTTGGGCCTTAGGGATTTAGAATGGGCTTAAATCCGGAAATAGTCCTATTGGGCCTATATTTATAAAATTGCATACCCTTNTCCTTTAAATTCTTACCCTTAATAATCGGATCCAACAGGTTTCACACCTTTTATACTCCAATTCTTCTTTTTGGTGTACACCGATTCCTCTAGTATAATAATCAAAGTGAAGAGAACAATAAACCTAAAAATAGAATAATAGTCAAATTCATTATAATTGTTTATTAAACCTTCTTTTAGTGTAGGTCCCAGGAACCAACTATGTTATAACTCATACCATGTAATATACATCTATTTAATTGTTGTACTATTAGTTTTTTTTTTGGTAAAACGTTGTACTATTAGTTATAAACATGTAACATGCCGAGTGGTTAGTGATAACGAAACGATCGTCGACTTTTCTTTTGGGATATGCAGCTACTAACAAATTTTGCCTAACAAATTGTCTAATCGATTATGGAACTGAGACGTACACAACCTTATTTAAGAAGGATATTCAGTTATTTTTATTTCAAAGCTCTGAAAATTTCATCTTCAATAGTTAAATGATTAATTTTCAAATTGTGGAATCATGGTTCAACTTCTTTTTAATTACTATTTTAATCATAGTTTATCACCATAAACGTTTATAATGGTAAATACACTTAACTTTTCATAGATTTTAAATTATTTTACTTATTTTTTTCCCGGTTATGTAAATAACAAGCTGAAATCTCGACAGTGCGTTACGGAGAAGTCGTCGTGATCACGTAAGGCAAGGATAAAACAATCCCACCCAAACCCTGTCGATAAGTGAATAAACTACCCATATATTTTCTAAATATTACGAAAGTAGCCCTCCTTCAGACGTTGTACAAAACAGATTGGACAAGACAAGAGATAGAGAGGCCACACCTCACACGTACGGTTTTATGTTTCGTCCCTACGCGCGTGCAAGTGGCTCATTGTCCTCCTTCTTCTCTCATTCCATAAAACGACGTTGTTATTTATGAGTTTTAGCATTATTATAATCTATCGTTGTTAATCGTGTCTCATTTTAATCATATCGTGTCAACTTTTTATTTGTTCACATCGATTCTTACATTCCTTACTAATGTTGATGTTAATCTATTTCAATTGATTACTTTTTTATAAAATAATACACATGACACAAAAAATGAATTGGAAAAAATGAAGAAGAGAGGAATCAAGAAAGTTATAGATTATTTATAGTCTAAGAATGAAACATGAAAAAAACCTAGAGAATGATTTGTAAACCTTGTTGGTTGAATGGTATCTAAAATTATGTTGTAATTAAGAGCTAATTAAAGTATTTAGAAAAACATTACAATATGGACTATATAGTGATAAGATATACCATTTATAAAATATAAAGTACCTGGAATGTAGCATTTAGATATATATTTCTTTTGAACTTGTTCTTAGTATCTAATATTTCACTTTTCATTCTTTATTTTTTGTATTAAACTTGAATTAAGAATATTGGGATTTTCGTATTGTAATATTTCGCTAATATGGTGGAAATAGGAGTTGACAAAAAAAAAAGAGTGGAATATAATCGAGTGTTCTTTCTACGTTCTTTTTCTCTAAACATGCCATCATTATGTAAGCTGAATGATAACTTCTGATGGTTATATATACACACATACATCTATATATTATATAAAGGGATGGAAAAAAGGTGAAAGGGAAATAGCAATGAGTTGGTACGGAAAGTCGAGTGCAATGGATTGGACCATAATCTCACTAATCACTAACCAACAGTACTGCTAACCAATATGCATGTTCTTCGTTGTTGATTGTACTATGATACTTTTCTAAGTCTACACCTCTCACTAATTTATAGTATTTTTTACTCATCTCTTTTGTATGACAAACTAAATTGAACAGCTTAAGTTTTTTCAACGTATAACTTTTAGTTGGATCTTGGAAGTATTAGTTAGACAATATTATGGAAATCAATGAAGGAAAGTAGCCACACACACCAATTATGGACTGTTAATAATATTAAAACCCATTTAAAAATGATGGACCTATTTCATAAACTTTTGTCGATAAATGCTAGTACTAACGGAACATGACAGGTTTCGATCATGCCCAAAGAAGCTAATTTATTATAATAAAGATTGCATTGGCTTGAAATGTTTATTGATTAAGTCTATTATCGCCGACTTCTAGTGTTAAATAATTCTGATACTAAAGAAAAAAAATAAAAATAATAATAATTCTGATACTAATAAAATGTTGTAGTTTTGTTTGCTAGCTGCTTGGTTAACCGCATACTAAGAATATTTTTCTTTTAAACAAAATGTGGAAATTCCCGATCCATATATAATCTTTTCTAGTACTATCTTGAATTATTCTTTACATATTCCAATTTTAAAGATAAGTGTCCATACTAAAACAGGATCGAACCCGGATACAAAATGAACTAATTAACCTTCTTATATTACCAATAGACCACCATTCCGTAGCATATTATAAAGTTATTAATTTGCTTTCAACTTTCAACATTCGGCTTCTACAGAATTTCAAACACATGATTAATAATTTCAATGTGGCATTATTTGATGTAAATAATAGAACTGAGACTGTCGTATTTAGTGTGTCGCCCGACACAACTCTCTTCCCGACATTTTGAGGAACAAAGTGTTTTTGTTTACTAATTATACTAATATATATTCCCGTATATGTGTATCTACACCTATGTACTGTATATATATAGTTGGTCTAGTTACATAAGAATAAAAATGTAAAACCCACTCGAGCAACCAAATGTAACCATGAGCAGTTGAAAAAGGAAAATGAAAAATGAAAGAGAGTCAAATGTCACATGGTGGTCCAAAGTCCCAATCACAGATCAAACGTGCAATGTATTGAGCCTAATCCCTCAACATCCTCATGCAACATGCTTCTTACCACGAACAACGGCGAATTTTTATTTTTATTTGTCATATTAATAGAAATGTAAATCAGTGTATATATGTGTCCCATCTTCATATATTCTATGCTAAAGGTTCATACAATTATTGGAATTTTTTGTGAGACAAAATAATTTGCAAATTCTGAGTGCAGTTACACGTATATAACATATATATGTGCTCTCGAATCTTTTTTCATGTTTTATAGAGTTGGAATATATAATCGGATAATAAACAAATGTGATTTATCAATATGCCAAGATTTCTTGTAATGATATAATAAAAAAAAAAACATTTGATTGCATAGATTTTAGAGTTTGTGAAGGGTATCATAGATATATACAAACGGAAAATTTATCAAAAAGAAAAGTTAGGTTGTATTACACAGTAATATATTGTTGATCGATCTATACTCTCAATTTTGATTTCAAAACCCTCAGTTTTAACACCTTTTTTAAGAAATCTAGCATGATAAATTGTCAACGTCAACTTTGAGGTCAGCGAGAGCTGCTTAATCACATAATTTACGAAACAATAACAAAAATTATATATTTTAGCTCTGAATGGTAACTGCGTTTTGCGGTGTGAGAGAAGTGTGGTACGGTTCAAATAGTAACAAAAATATATACATACATATATATATATAGAAATTTTGACATTATTACAGCACTCTTACGGTACGGTTTTGAGTGCGGTACCCGTCACCATTCATAGCCTTTAAGATCAAAATATAGTTTTTGAAAATAGTTACTTATAAATATAGTTTTTAACTTTTGAAGTACTAATATTAAGTTTTATCTTTTGTTGTTTACCAAAAAAAAAAATGGTTTATCTTTTGTTTCAAAATATATGGTAGATGAAATATCCTTTTTCTTCATTACATCGTGATTACGTTAAAATTTTGTGAATAAATCTTAAGAATAAACAAAACACAACATTTACGTTTTAATCAAGTGTCTTTGGCCTAGTGGTAAAGGGGCTCCAGCTGCAGCTTCCGCCTTGCGTTCAAAATCACTTGGTCACCCGGAGACGCTTTAAGTGGTAAAAAAACGTGGATTTCTCGTGGGCCTCGTAGAATTAGTTTTTGGGCCTAGAAAGCCTTTAGGATCCCCGCGGTTTTAAAAAATAATAATAATAAACATCCAATAATGCATATGTACGTTAAAAGAAGAAATGGAATGAGTAACTCTTTCGTACAGATCTAACCATTTTTGTTTGAATTTTGAGTGGAAGTTCATTGGACGTGGTCATGATAGTCATCACTGAAGTACAATAATTTTCCATTATCATAACCACTTATTTCATTCAACTGTTCTGTGATGTGAAACCTAGGATAAGACAAGTTCAAATTTAAGACCAAAAAAAATAATTTTAATAAAAAACCTTAACAGGTTGAGTAAAGATTAAAGTTACATAACATGTAACATTACATAACATGTAATATTAAACCATTCATTTTAAAATTTTGAGGAATTACTTCTTCAAAAGCATTTATAACTTAAACGCAATGGTGAGTAGCCTATGCTTAGCAATTAGAAGGTTTTTTGGCCTCTCAAAATAGCTTTCCTTCATCATAATTAACGAGGACCATGTTTCCATATAACGATTATCTTGTTTTGGGAAAAATTATGTTTCAAATTATATATGGCCCTATGTTTTAAAATATTTTTTGTTTCATAGAAATTATTATTTTTATTTGACAAAA
This sequence comes from Erysimum cheiri, assembly GCA_900406345.1. Taxonomy (NCBI): domain Eukaryota; kingdom Viridiplantae; phylum Streptophyta; class Magnoliopsida; order Brassicales; family Brassicaceae; genus Erysimum; species Erysimum cheiri. The sequence goes on along the minus strand of OVAQ01000977.1, from coordinate 13,690 downwards.
CAAAAAAAAAATACTTTTTCATGTCAACGAGAAGGATATCAAAACTCAAAAAAAGAGTAACGCGGCAGCTATATGCCACATGTCTTGTGAATGTAAAAAGATTCGGCTGAGTTTGAACGCAACTATTTTTTAATCTAAGTTGTTCATATTACAAAACTAACTATATTTAACTAACTAGTTTATCCTTAATTTTGTGGGTCATGGGAAGGAATTAAATTAAGTTGCTGAGTCAACAATCGGATAATTTGTTTTATCAACTTTTAAACTCCATATAACATAGTTGGTGAAACTGTGAAAAACATTCATGTCAGATTTTAAAAAGATGATACGAGTAGTAGGACGTTAACAAGAGGCCAAGAGGGAGCAAGGGTATTGTATCATCTTTAAGCTAAGATGCCATCATTCGACGGATCAGTTAGTAATGCGTTCAGAAGCAGTTTAGGCAAACTAATGCTGTTGTCTTGTGGCAAAAGTTTGTGCGTTAACATCGGGAAGAAACAACCAGCGCGACTGCGACTAGCAGTTCTCGTGCCCCTTGTAGACACTGTTCCAAATTTTGATGTGTTGAAACTGGTAGAACAGCCTCATGTTTCTCTGATCTAGTCCTTTAGAAGACAGGGAATCCTACCTAGATGGACGATCTCTTGCCCAGATCACTTATGAGACATGAACGAACAAGCTTAGAACTACAACTCTACAAGTGACAGAGCAGAGAAACATGAAACCGTTCCACCAGTTTCAGCACAACAAGGGATGTCATCGCATCCAGTGTTGACAATAAATTAAATGTTAACTAGTTGGTTTTGGTACGAAGACGAGTGCAATGGATTGGACCATAAGCCAATATATCTCCATTGTTAATTAAGTACTGTACATCTCCCTCTCTTATACGTAATTTATATTTCAATATAAAAGAAGAGAAGACGTTAATGCTTTAATAATATATTATGGTATATTAAGGAAAAAAAAGAACTGTAATCGTGTTTCTTAGACATATACCCAGAGCAAGCAAAACCAATCTATGTCTGTCGTTCGTGTGAAATCAATGAATCAAAGCTTCCACTTTAAAAAGAAAAAAAAAAACACCAAACACAATCCAAAAAAATTTAGATGAGCCAAAAACCATACTATAAAAAGCACAAGTGTGTGAGAGTGTGCCACTTCCTTTTTTTTTCTTTATGTAAACCAGAGATTTGCAGGAGAGAAGGAGAGATTGGCATTACCGAGAAGGAACAATGCGAGGATGATCACAGCTATGAGTCCGATCCACATCCATTGCCGCAGTTTTCTCTTGCTTCCTCGGTTCCTTAAAGGCAGAGGAACCGATTTCGACTTGTTTTGTTTGAGAAAATGTGATGATGGTTTGTGAGATTTCTTGATTTGTTGACTCTCCTCTACGGTTTGTTTCTTTGGAATTTCGATCTCCCTTGGGGTTTCGATTACAGTTTCTGATGTCTGAATTGGGATTTCAGTTGTTGCCTCTTCTGATGTAATAGTCCCCTTTCTTCTCTCCTTCTTCCTTAGCTTCTTTTCTCGCTCCTACACAATCGACAGTTGTTCATCAGATCAAAACATATTGACGGAGAGAGACCGAAATCTGATTTGATCATGGCATGAGAAATATGCTTAATTTTGAGATAAGAAAAAAAGATAAAACAAAAAAGTTACCTTCTCTCTTTCTTCAGCTTCCTTCTGAGCCTTCAGAACAGCTCTTGCTTTTGCTTTCTCCTCTCTCTTCTTCTTCCTCTCCATTGCCTCTTTCGCTTTTGCTATCTCCTCCAACCGATGCTGCTCCTTCAGCTTCGCAGCTTCCTTTTGTTTTCTCTTCTCCTCTTCTTTCTTAATTAACTCCTCTTCCTCTTTCGTTAACTTAGGTGGATCTTCCTCTTTCTCTGTTGCTGACTTCTCTATCTCCTCTTTGCCAGACCCCAATTCCGTGACAATTGGTGCAGGCTGGTCTGGCTTGACGGTCTTTATAGATTTATTGGGCTGACTCTTCTGCTCGGCGGGTTTTGCAACAGCCTTACTGTTGTTTTCAATTTTTGAACCTTCATATTTCACGACTTTCTCTTGTTGTGCTGGAACTGGTGGAGCTGTCTCATGTTTCTCTGCTCTGTCAATTGAAGTTCTAAGTTTGTCCGTTCTGGTAGCATACGTGATCCGAGGTGGTTCCTCATCAGGGCCAAGAGATCGTCCATCTAGAGTTCCTAGTCTTCTAATGGTACTCCTAGTGTTGCATCTTACATAGTATTTACGGAACTCCTCGTCATTGTTCCACATATTCATGAAATTCTCCACCTGTTTTCAAGACTGTGATGAGTGCAAAACCGACATACAGCGATTAAAACCATTGTAGAAATTTGTCTTTTGCTTATACCTGGTCAGAACAAAGGCTTTGCAGGGCTCCTCTGTCTTTCTTCAAAGCCATTTCACTTGCTGCCCTTGAATCATCTCTGTACTTGTAGAAATATTTGTTCTGCAATACGAAACAAAGTAAAGTGTAGGATTAGACTAAACACAGATGCAAGCATTTGTAAGTTTATGTCTAAGTTCCAGATGCTCTTTGGGTACCTTCTCTCGTTGTTGCTTCTTCAAATTCTGTAGGTGCGCAAATGCTTCCTGGCGAACAGCATCAGCAGCTCTGAACTGTTCTTGCAGTTTACTTTGTGCTTCCCATTCCTCATCACACTTTTTTTTAGCAGCTTTTGTGATTGCTTCGGCTTTTGAGAGATCGCTTCTGAGCGCGTCTAGTTCCTTCCTCAACACCTATTGTCACCAGAAATGTCATACTTGAACAGTGTAAATGATATCCTCAAAGAAAGGATGAGGTAACTAAATCACCCTAATGGACGTGATGTAAATAGAGGAAATAAAGGCTCTTGAACCGACAACAAAATAGGTTTAATCAATGTAGCAACACAAGAATGATATCAACTAAATGCAGATGGGACATAAAAATGACTACTAGAATATGTAGAGACCATAGTGTACCTTCAAACGCTCTTCTGTTTTCTCTTTCTCATCCAGTGCCTGCTTAACTTCATCCTTGGTACCCATACTCGAAGATATCTGCTCACGGAGTTGCTTCAACTGCTTTATTTCACGCATGAATCCTTTCTCTTCAGTCAGAGATAAAGTTGAGTGTTGCATCATGTGTTCCATATTATACACCTGATTGGGGGCAGAGAAATGAGATAAATTAGCATAATCAAGTTTGAGAAGCTAAAAACTTGAACAAGACTTAGCTGGCAATGTGATCACTGGGAGTCTCACCCTCGAATCAATATCATCAACAGAAGCAGCACTCTTAACCCGGCTAATCATAGACTGAAGGGCATCGATTTCCTGCCTTTTGGAATGCATTGCTTTTCTTGCAGTTCTCTCTTCTGCCATGGCTGCCTTGTAACTGATATCATAGTCCTTACATGTTGCCTAGAAATAACCATTTCAACAAATGTCAGAGCCAAATTTAGAATAAGAAGCTTTTCCTATCAAAAATCTCAAAAGTGTTTCTTACGCGTATCTTCTGGATGTCCACTCTAAGAGCATCCCGACTCTGTGTTCTCCGATCAACCTGCGCTTCAGCAAGCTTGAGTTGCTCAGCTAACATTTCATCATCATATCTTGGAACTCTAGGCAGAAAGTAAAACGGTCTTTTCTCTATCTCTGCCGCTACAGTGTGCCCTTCAGAAGCATCAAGCATAGAACCTTCACAGGTCGAGGCTACTTTATCATCTGTTCTATCAGCAGCATTTCCTGAACAAAAGAATTTAGATATACTGTCAACTCCAGCCTTCTCATCCTCAACAAGAGAAGTACATAACTTAACTTCATCAATTAACTTATTACCTTCTTTGTTTTCAACAGGTTGGCTGTCCACACAGTCTTTCGCTCCTGTATGTATGGTATCAGTAGACGAGACCACTTTAGACTCAAGATCCTGTGCACCGGACTTGATAGTAGATGCAACAGAGGCAATGGCGACTTCTTCATCTGTATTTATGGCAGGTCTTTCCTTGATGTCTGATTGTTCCATCACAGAAACTTCTTCAGGTGATTTATTCTCACACACATCAACAGGAGTGGTCTGCGTCACGTTCACTTCTGAACCGCAGTTGACTTCTCTGTTTATTTCACCATCTTCAACAGTGGATGATGCAACATGTGGTTCAGTGCATTCTTTAATTGATTTCGCAGCTTCAGATATCGTGGCAACAGGGCCTGTTTCGCCAACCACTCCTTCTGCTGAGCTTTCTGCCAAATCAGAGATAGCGGTTTTGGAATCCAACGAGCTCAATGGTTCGTCGATGTTTGTAGAAAGAGTCTCAGCACTCTCATGTGAAACATTCCCAGAAAGATCCCCTGTAGGTGACTCTTTCGCTTCTTCAGCAGAGTTTAGACAAACATCGCCACCAACATTTAAGTTCCCATCATCGTTGTTTTCTTGAACTTTATCATATGGAGCATGTTTTTCATGCATGTCGGTAACTTCTTCCGACTGAGCACTACAATCATCTTGAGTCTCCTGCTTCGAGTCAACTCCATGATCCTCTGAAACGCCAAGACTTTTGGTGTCATTCCCAGAAGGTGCATCCTCGTGTAGCGCATGGGATGGGATTTTTTCAACAATCTCAGTTATCTCATCACGTTCTGATTCCTGCTGGTTGGTACAAGATAAGCCATCAGAAATAGCAGCTTCTGAAACACTTTCTTTGGCAACAATAACATCATCACTTCTTTCTTCTGAAGCAGAGGCATCAAGAACTTCCATAACTTCAGATGCTATGTCTTGCTTTCCATTTTGACCACAAGCACTTTCGCTGGCATCTTGAGATTCAAGATGAGTATTCACACTCCCATCAGACACGGAGACATCAACAGCTCCAATTTCTGATTGTACCTTGCTGTTTTCAACAAAATCAAGGTCCTGAATTGCTTCAGATTCCGATTTGTTATTACCATTTTCAACAACATCATCTTTGCCAGAAGTGTGGGATTCCAAGTTGACGGTACTAAGGGTTTGAGTCTCAGCCGGGACATCACTACTTTCCTCTGATGCAGCAACCTCCCCGCTTCCAGAGTCTGGCAACACATCACCATCAGAAGCATTGACCTTCTCCGCCTCTGAGGTGAATGGAACATCACCAATTTTCTCCAACTCTGATTCTACTGGAGGGTGACCGTTTTCAACGGAAACGGATTCCGACACTGCTACAGATTCTGATCCAATGAGATCATTCACAGATTCAGATCCATTGATGGTATCAGCTGGATCTGTTACCGTAGGCTGTCCCAAACCCATGCCTCCATCAGTGGGGTCAGTTGGAGAAACCTTAGCAATCACCACCTCAGACTCCTTTCCCTCATCGGAGTCAACTGGGTGCTTTGCTACATCCTCGTTATGATTTAGATCTTGAGAAACATTCACATCCAGATCAGATTTTTCTTGCGCTTCAACTCTATCCCCATGATGTCCCTCCACATCTGTTTTATTATCAGATTCGATTTTACCTTCAGGCTCCTCCGCGTTATTCTTGGTCAGATCCCTGGGTGCAACTTCAGAATCTTGAAGTTGCTCCACTTCCTCTGTAGATTCCAATTTATTCTCATGCCCACTTTCTAGATGCCCATTACCAGGACCAGGATGCTTCTCCTCGACACTTTTTTCAAGAGAATCCTCGATTTCTGACTTTGGGATCCCAACGACCTCCTCTGGTCCATTATCTGCCCTTTCTGGTTCAGAATTTTCCAATGTTTGACTATCTTGGGAAACTCCCAAATTTTCATCATCGGCAGTACTTCTAGCCTCCAGCTTCGGTTCCCCGGAATTCACATTCTCTCCTTCCTCTAGATCTTTCTCCACATTGGCATCAACAAGCTCAACAGAATCATCTCCTACGGTATCGTTTTCCGTAATGAAATCGTAGGAACCATCGGTGTCGTTTCCGTTGCCATTGTTGCCGCCATGGCTGATCCCATTCACCACGTCCTCTTTGGTGGCCGGAACTACTACCTCCTGTTTACTCTCAGTCGCATTCTCAAAATCAGCCTTCACCGACACCTCTCCTTGATCTCTCTCCACCTCCACCGGCATTTTTGCAGCTTCCACCGACGGAATCACGTACGAAAAGCTAATCAAAAGCGTATGAATAAATCAGATCAAACGAAATTGCAGCCAGATCTAACAAAAATTCACGAACAACACGCTACCAGAAAACCAAACCGACATGGACGGAGATAAGCGAAATTTCCGGGAAAAAAAATCGATTTCCAACTAACCTTGAGATCAAGCTTTGTCGCCGGAAATTTCGAATGCTGAGATAGTCGGATCGGTCCGAAAGACAATGCCGGCGATTAACGGAGGGAAAATTTGAGGAATTTTGGAGCGAACAAAGAGAAGAGTAGGCGACGAGAGAGAAGAAAGAAGAAGAAGGAAACAGCTGGCTTAGAGAAGGAGGAATAAGGACGAGAAGCCTCTTTGCTAAACAGAGGGCTCTTAATCAGATTTGAGTGATTATTGTTTTTTCTTTTTTTCTCTCTCTGTTAACCAATGTCTTTGTTTAATTAGTTTTATTTTTAATTAATAGTAAAATTTAATAGATATTGGTGGATACCGTGTCCCGTGTATATCATGGATACATATTTATCCAAATCTACAAGTTTCAGAAATTATCTTATTTTGTACAATCGGATAATATAATAAACTTTTATTTTTACTTTCTAGTAATTAATAAACTTTAATAGATATGGCGTATATAGTAGATACATTACTGTGTATATTCTAGATACAGATTTATCCAAATATTTATCAATCTTAAAAATTGTTAACTTCAAAAATCTGTTTATGATTTTCATCATTATTCATAATTAATAGTTTAATACTAATTTATGACATCATTAAATACTTATTTTAGTTGATTATATAGTTTATCCAGAGCATTATGAAAAAATAAAATTATTCAAATTTTAAATAATTATGAAAGGCATGAAAATAATCTTTATTTTGTACAATCGGATAATATAATAAACTTTTGCTTTTACTTATTAATTAATAAAATTTAATAGATATGGCGTATATGGTATGGTAGATACCGTGTATATCATGCATACAGATTTACCCAAATATTTATAGTATGTCTTAAGGATTGTTAACTTCAAAGATCTGTTTATGATTTTCATCATTATTCGTAATTAATACTACTATTGAATACTAATTTATGACGTCATTAAGTAGTTATTTTAGTTGATTATGTAGTTTATCCAAAACTTTATCTATCAATAAAAATAGAAAAGAATTTAAACTTTAAATATTTATAAAGAGGATGATAAAAGAATTCTACAAATTTCAGAAATTATCTTAGTTTGTACAATTGGATAATATAATAAACTTTTACCAGTTGACAAAAAAAAAAAAAAACTTTTACCTTTTAAAGTGGAAAAACAAATTAATTAGGAAAAGAAACGCAAAGGAGAAACCTTAATTTTGATTTTTGTGAATAAAGAGTGCAGCTTTGTCCAACTATGCAAATTGATGTTTGAGATGAGAACAAAATCGGNAACCCCCCCTTAGTGTATTTTTAAAAATCTTCACACATATTAAAAAAATATGAGTATAAAACAAAATTTTAAACTAAATAAAATCGCACATTTGTGATTTGTGAATGTATCCGTGATTATGGGCATAAATCAAAACAAAATTAATAGTTTGATTTAATTGAGTTAATTATCTAGATACATGTGGCACCGTTTGATAGGACAACAGCTGATTTTTTACATCATCGTTTAGTTGTATTCTGTCAACAAGTAGCACTAATTCGAAGGATTACCATAATTCGTTATGGTCCGGGTCGGGTCGGGTCGGATAAAGTAGCGCGTGAGGAGGATGGGTCCCGCTGTTACCAAAACGGATATGCGCTTTCTGTTCAACACGGAAAACGACCTTTTTATTCTTTTACGACTCTCTCTCTCTCTCTCTCGCTCATGAATTATTTGATTGCTCATGTTTCCCGTAACGATATGTACTACTAGTAATCTTATCTAACCTAGTTCCTTTATTTCAATTAAGGCTTTTATTGCCATACACTGAATATAGTATAATAGTGAGGTGTAAATCGATCTTCAATGGATTCATTTGTGGAATTCAATTCTGTAAATTAAGCTTAAGTTTATTTCTTGCTTACTCTCATTTGTGGAATTCAATTCTGTAAATTAAGCTTAAGTTTATTTCTTGCTTACTCTCGACATTTTTACTATAAACACAAAAATTTTAGGGTAATTTTCACACATTGACCGGGGACCCACAATTTTAACCACCATTTCGCAAACTCAATGTTTGCTTTCACCAATTGGCCACCACCCTTGATTCGGACTAAAATGCCCTTATATCATAAAAGAAGAGATTTTCAGCACTGTAGGATTTGGTTAGAATCTTGTCCGGTACAGTACACAGTTAAAAGAGATATTTTTGGCTAGAGTACAAAAGAGAAAAAAATTTCGTTGGGTACAGTTAAAAGAAAAAAAAAACTGTGAGAGAGAGAATTTAATGTATTAAAATTAAAAAAATTTAATAAAAATAATTAAAAATTAAATATATTTCCACATCTTTTTATTTTTAACTTTTCATACTTTTCACTTTAATAATTATTTTTTATTTTTTCACTATAAATTGTATTTCTTGTTTTTCTATCTTTTAAGATCCATTTAACTATATTTTATTTTTAACTTTGAATGATTATTTACTTTTTTTTTATAAATCATGTCGTTAAACACAATTTCATATTATCATTACTATATATGTGTACGTACACCGTGACATGTGTACGTACACCGTGATGTTCCTCCAATGTTCGATGATTTAGCCAATGTGAGAGATGATGCTAACAGGTGTACGAGATGTAGAACTGAAGGACATGACAAGAAAACCTGCTAAAATCCTATTTAAATTAAGGATAAACTAACCCTATCACTCATGTTCTGTATGGTTCTAGTTTTTTTTTATGTACGTATACTGAATTTTAATCCACGGATATTCGTATTACGGTGTACGTTTTGGTTTTGAGTAATATATGCATGTTATTTATAAGTTGTGTACGCTTATCATAGGCAGTTCGCGTACGTACACAGTTTATATATAACCACTAAATACATTGTTACCAACCAAAAGTTTAAATTTCGATACATCATACATAAAAGTTGCAACATATATAAACACATCTTAGGTTCTAAATTCGAAATTACCATCACAAAAAAACATCATAACCTAAACTCATCTTTCCGCATATCCATACCATTGAAACTACGATAGTCGCGAGTACGCAAACGGTGTTAGTACTCGATTTCTTGATACTCTCATTTCTTTCGATGAGTTCATTCATTTTCTTGTCCGTCTGTTCTTCCATATTAGTCACCATCTTCTTATGTACTTTCATATTATCGACCACCATATTTTTTATGTCACTTACATCTGCTAAAATGTGCTTCTATCTGTTTTCCACCATCCTAATCTCCTCTAACAGAGCATCATCAACCCAGCAGAAGAGGTGTTTCTTATGGAGTTCCTAACCACATGACAAAATGTAATAAGAATTTTGGTTTATAATTTACAAATAACATAACATCATAAGTACAACATATCTTACCTTCACACCCTTAACGCATTTGTAGAACCTCCGATAGGGGTTATCAGCTGTCGTCGATGTGTACGTTGTTATCTCATCACCACACCAACACCTAGTGGGAACACCTCTCTTTCTACTTATCGAAGTCAATTGAGATTACCCAGTAGAAGATATGTTACTTATTATCGTCGCAGTAAACTGTTGCAAAGAAGGAGATGCCAATTTCGTTATTTTCTAACCCAACTTCGAAAGTGACTGTTAAAATCTGGCAGATATGATAAGAGAAGACAAACAAGACGAAATCGAAAGAGATTATGACATATAGAAACGGAAAAATAGTTGATTCGAAGTTGCCCAGATTTAGAAATTGATAGTACAATCGGCGCAGCCTATGAGAAGGCATGGTGAACCCTAATTTATTATTGATACGCAAAACCAATTTCAGTTTAATCGGTTTGTGGGTTTGATTTAAACCGGATCCAAAAGAATTCAAAATTTTCACAACACGCGGGTCAATAACTTTTCTTGTCAATATTTATTTGGTTAATTAAACACGTGTGAAAATACCGAATTTATCTTTTCCTTACAATATTCATATACATTCTATGTACGTACACATACATCCCATACGTACACTATAAAGTACTTAAAATATATAACCTGCTGATATATGTATTTTTTGTTTTACATATCCATTAACGTACACGAATACTTTACAACTATGGTGTACGTATTTAGAAACAGTTTCAATTCACTAACAAAATACATTGGGTACGATCTCTTTGCTTGAACTCAAATTTTTTCCGATTTCGTAAAAATTGAAGAGTAACCTGATACGAAATTACAACCCACCGCCTACTTATCTATTTGTAACACAAATCGGGAACACTTGGGCAAAATTTCTCTCCTATATTTCGCCGGATCTCGATTTCTCTTCACACAACACGAATCCAACAATGAGTTTTTTTCTCCCCAAGAACAATTTCAGATTTACAAAGAAGATTTGAAGTTAGATTTCAAAATTTCGACCAACTTTATACGTATCTTGAATTTCTTTATTTTTTGGCGAAAACTTGGTTTACAACTGGGAAATCTGACAAAAATTCATAAAATTAAATCTCAAAAATTCGTTTTCCTAGTGACTATGTACACAACTAGAAAAACTCAAAAAAAATTTCACCAACCGCAAATACGTACACAACTTTACACATATCTTGAATTTCTTTAATTTTTGGAGGAAAGTTTTTTTTTNGGGGAAAATTTTTTTTTTTTTTTTTTTTTTTGCGGAAAGTTTGTTTCCAATTGTGAAATCTGAAATTTTTTTCAAAAATTAGATCTTAAAAAATCGTTTTGCCAAGATTTGGGTTCCGAGTACCAACGTCAACAGAAAGATAAATTTCACCAATACCTTATCTTTTGTTCGCCGGAGAATTTCAATTGAACAAAATCTGAGATTCGAATTTTGTAACGTTGCCCCTCTTTTTATTTTTCTCGTGGGTCTATTCTCTAAATACCCAAACTTACAAATTCGAAATCTTATTATCTATCCTTATTATTATTGAAATGGAGTGAAATTTTGCAATGAAGATTTCTCCCAATTTTCAGTTCTTCTTTCTGGTGAAGAAGAAGAACGAAACAAAAAGTTTATTCTTTCTCTTCTATATTTTAATTGTAACATTTGATCAAAGAAACCAAACACGTAGAGTTAAATCAAAAGGGCATTTTTGTCCATAAATTGTTTAGTGGCTATTTGATGAAAACAAAACATGAGTTTGTCAAATGGTGAGAATCAAGTCAACATAAATGACATTTGTGAAAATTTCTTAAAATTTTACATCTATAATCGACCATTTTTGTTTTTAAAAAATATTTGAAATTTGTTTTGTAAAGAACATAATTTAACTGCCAAATAATATATCTATTTAAATTGCTAGATTTACTTTAAATAACGTTAATAAAACGATCAACATGCTCCATACTATTTTTCAAATATGTTGAAGATGAGAATTTGTCTTTTTCAACCTATCACCGGAAAACGACGTGCTTACTAAATTTCTAATGATAGTCGGTTCGGTGGTAATAAGATTCAATATATAGACAAGACACAATATAATATTATCTAATGACCTTTTGTTGCCAACGTATTGACATTTTTTTAATTTTCGCTGTTTGGTTTATTCATCAGATCTACTCCTTAATAGTTGACGAAAAGAAATTATACACGTAAATAGTAGAATTGAAAAATACGTTAATACGCACACGACTTTGTCGTCGCCATTATATATTTGGTAGCATTAGATCGACAATAAAGTGAGTAGCTGGTAAAACTAATTAACAATATACCAACTTGAGTAAATTTTAACTTTGAAACCAAAAAAAAAAAAAAAAACTTTTGAGTAAATTCGCCAAATGGACAGCTATAAAAATAAATATATCAATAGGCATAAACTAAACGATAATATATGGCGCAACAGGAGCTATATCCATCCATTATCAATTAAAAGTAACAACAAATGTCATATTTCTCTTTATCAAGCTTTTCAAATTTATAGGTATAAACTCAACTTTATTGCCTCTACACGTTGTTTAATGTTGTTTCACTTCTCTTCTTGAGGTTTGTATATATTTTAGGTCAATGCGTGAAGCGGTGAGGGTAAACTTTAGGTTGGTGGAATGTCACGATGAGCTGGAATGTCACGATGAGCTCTACATCTTTTGACCTTATCAATTCTATTAGCGGTTCTTAACATGGACATTCACGTCTACATGATAGAAAAGTGTTACATTTTGTCATCGTCTCCGCATAACTACTGTATTTATATAGTCCTTTAATTTTTTTGTTCAAAAATTATATAGTCCATAATACTCATTATATATACATATTATAAGAAATATATTCCTTATTCGGTATACTTATATATGATAGTATATGTTATCATCTACTTCGTTTGTTTCACAAACAAAAGTATTTTGGACTTTTTTGTTTTTGTTTTTCATTGATATACACAGTTGATCTCATAAAATGGAAGGTTGATATATATAATATTATTCGTTAGTTTTATAATGGAGAGAATCGACCAAAATTTATATGCCCCAGATATATAGATTAAGATATTTAACCATTTCAAATATGGGTCAGCCATTATTGATCTAACAATGACTCTTATAGTGTTAACTTCGATACATTGTAACTCTATCATTCAAATTTTGTGGTTAACTTTGTATTAATGATGATTTATGATCGTCGAAAAACCTAATTACAATGAATTTTGTTCACATCATGCATGTTGTTACTTGTAATATAGTTACCATTAACGATTGTAAAAGATGAAGATAATCTATAATCGGCAGTGGCTAATATATAATAAAATGCAGCGATTAAATATTTGGTAGGAGCTGTCAAAGAAAACAACATATTTGGTAGGAAAAAACATGCATAGCCATTGTTATATCTGCCCAAAAAAATTAAGCCATTGTTATTATTTTTATTTTTATTGAGCAACAAAAATAAAATCATTAAAATCGTGGAATAAAGTACACCAATAATTGTTTGTTCTAACAAAAAAAAGTACACCAATTTTGTCATAAATATCTCCGGCAAAACTTTAAAGATAATGGAGCCACACTATGTCACATGATCAATGCTCTAGTCCGCACTAGGTGCTTAACTATATACATGGATGTTTCAACGGAATTTAGGTGGACGATATTATATGCAGTAAGGAGACTATATGTTAATTGTTTTTAAGTATAAGTAAGTTTTATAATTATAGATTTTGATAAATGCGTATCTAAATTACGGTGTTTAATTTAATTATTGTCTAACGCTTTTACACTACTCGGCGCATTTTAGAAATATACTGTAACACATCATAAATTAATGCTAATGTTACGTGGATTCCTACACATGACCTTTTTGGGACATTTTGATTTTCCTCTTCTCAATATTTCCACACGCTTACATATGTGATGCGCGATAAGAGCATAATTATCGCCATAACCCAACGAGTCTTGGACCCAATATAAAATTACAAAATAAGCAAATAGTAGACAAAGATGCCAAACCCGAGTCT
>OVAQ01000976.1:6523-18109 GCA_900406345.1 Erysimum cheiri | reverse complement strand
CGATTGGTTAATGTTCATCAATGTAAGCTTGATTTTAAATATAACAAACGACACATACAATTCAGTCTTAAATCATGGAAGCTCCTACAATCCTATATTGCTTAATCAAATAGTTTATTTGACAGAGGAGACGTATCCTATCTTTCTGATAATAAACTGAAACCTAATTCACAGATTCGAAGAGGAGACGAATAGACACAACTGATCAAGTAGAGAGGAGACGAAGAGACAACCTTCTTTATGTAGTCGGAGATGAGATTTGCACGCAGAGAGAACAGATCAAGTAGAGGTCGATTTCGCCATTCAAAGCGCCAGAAAATTGATTCGCCGAAAGAAGAGAAATTAAACAGATTGGTACGAAACCAAAGTGAGATCGATTTCACGTAGGAGGAGAGATCCATTTTGGTGTTTTATTGCCGGAAATCGCAGGTTTAATCGGAGGTGATACCGTGCTAGAAATCGCCTCGAGAGATAAGGGATAAAAAAACCCTAGATCCGATTTCTGAGTTTCGGTAAAATGAAATATTTTTTCATTTGCCAAAATCGTCGACCAATCGGAGCGTGCCACCTCAACCGAAAACAGGGCCATGAACAGGTCTTGAGCAAGACCCAAGCCCAAGCACTTAACGCACTATTCCCATTATTTCTTCGTTTTAAATTACTACTAAGCACACCCTAACTGGGCTTGCGTTAAGGATGACCTTAGACCGGAGTTATTAATAGGGGTGCTCTCTATTAAAATAATAATAAACATTAAAAAAACATGAGAGAGAAAGAGGAAAGAGGAAGGAACGTTTCTCTACATAGCAACTTAAGCTCCGTTTCTCTTGACATGTCAAATGCCTATTTGTTTATTTATTAAAAAAACAAAATAAATTATTCTATTAAAATATGATTTTTTAGTCACTTTTTGAGATTCTCTCAAGGTTGCTGTGCTGGAGGTGGTCTTATATCTTTCTCGTTCGATCTCTACTTTTTGGCTCTTGTCGTCTTCTTCAAATTCAAAATCAATTTTGGGCTCAGATTCCTTCTCTTTCATAGCCACCCCATTTCGTTATTATTCGTTTCAATCACTGAGCCCTAATCAGATTTCATCGAGATCCCCGTCGTCTTCAGTTCTAATTCGATCTGAAATATGAAGAGCTACGAGAATGAATCGATAAATTTGAAGAATATCAAAAATATCACGGAGGCAATAAGACTTGTAGCGGCGGTAGAGTTCGTCACGCTCAAGAAGCTGTCACAAAGTGTAGACCTTTCACCGAAACCTTAGTTAAGATTCTCTACTCAATTAACCAACTTGCTCAATTAGAAGATGTTGAATTTCCTATGAGCGTGGTTAGACCCGTGAAGAGTTTTACTCTGGTTGTTGTAACTGGTGATAAAGGGTTGTGTGGTGGTTTCAACAATGCAGTGATCAAGAAAGCAAAAAAGAATAAATTATGTTGTGATAAGCGTGGGTAAGAAATAGAATTCATATTTTAGTGGGAGAGATGAAAAAATCTCAAGTTTTTCCAACGACAAAAAAGCTAAAGTTATTAGAGATGATGTGTTTTTGTTTTTTGTGAGTGAAAAGGTGGATAAAATTGAACTTGTTTAAACAAAGTTTGTGTCTTTTGTGACATCTGATACTTCCACATTCTGTTGAGATTTTGATGCAATGATGCCTTTGTATCTCAACACATGTTCACCTGGAGAATCTTTTTTGTACACTACAAAGTTAAGATAAAAATCAATAATATGTACAACACATGGATAACTCTAATCTACACATAAATGATGTAAAACTAGCTTGATGATGAGTGTGGTGAATAAGAAAACAACCATATGTATGAGAACACTTGGACACGATAGATGATGAGTGTAGTGAAGAAGAAAAACTAGTGTGGATGGTCACTTTTGGATAGGTCCTTTGGATGGTGAAATTATAGAACAAACAGGTACGATCACTTGTGGATATACCCATATGTACGGGAACACTTGGACAAGCTTGATGATGAGTGTGGTGAATAAGAAAATAATCATATGTACGTAAACACTTGGACACGCTTGATGATGAGTGTAGTGAAAAAGAAAAACTAGTGGGGATGGTCACTTTTGGATAGGTCCTTTGGATGGTGAAATAATAGAACAAACATGGACGATCACTTGTGGATATACCCATATGTACGGGAACACTTGGACACGCTTGATGAGTGTAGTGAAAAAGAAAAACTAGTGTGAATCCATGGTCACTTTTAGATAGGTCCTTTGGATGGTGAAATTATAGAACAAACATGGACGATCACTTGTGGATATACCCATATGTACGAGAACACTTGGACAAGCTTGATGATGAGTGTGGTGAATAAGAAAAATTCGTGTGGATGGTTAATTGTGAATGGTAGAACTACAAAACAAACATGGACGATCACTTGAAACCATAAATTTGGACCATAATTTTTTTGTTCTATATATACCACTTCATCCATATAAGATCATCCACCATACACAATACATCTCACCAAATGCATATACTCTATAAATAACATTGAACATTATCCATCATATACACTCCACTAAGAACGATAGTAACAGTAAAAAGTAGGAAAAAAAAAAGACAGAAATACTAAAAAATATGGAGAATTAAGCAAACTTGTTATGTGTCTTCCTTATGCATCATAGTTGTCCATTGGAAATTATCCAAGAAGAGTAGTCCATGTAGTTATCCTGTGACATGAATGTAACATCAAAGAATAAAACTCAGTGCTATTTAAATCAAATAAAATCTGAAATGTTAGATCTCAAAAGCAAAGGGTCCCCAAAAGTAAATATCAAGCATAAACACCATTTTATAATAAAAATTGACATTGATTACCAAAAAAAATTCATGAAACATATATGTATAAAATTAGTTTTACCAGTATAAAACATATATGTAAAACATTACTAGTAGAAGCTAGCAACAATGAAGATAATCATAACTATAAACCCATGTGTTCAATGTTGTGCACACTAAAAACCAAACATATGTTCAAACACAGATGGATAAAGTACACATCCACGAGAGACCATCCACACGCGGGTGGTTTCGCTTAAGTACATTTTCAACGGTGAACAAAAAATTACGTCCATAAAGAGATGTCCATCTGAACATTAATATTTTACTAATTGACATAAAGAGATGTCCATAAAGAGATGTCCACATATACTTGAACTAACAAATCTCCGAAATAGCCACACATGCATTTTACAAACTTGAACTAACAAATCCCTAATCAGCAACAAATCAATAAGCAATCACAAACCCAATTCTGGATTCTCACATAGCAATCATGAAAATGCACAACAAACAACAAACATTAACCAATTGAATTCTCTTTAAACTGTTCGGAACAAAAAAACCATTAAAAGGAAAGAAGAGAACTTTACGATTAATATGTTGTAGAATTTAAAAATATATTGTTTTACCTTGGATCCCAAAATGACAGCGCCGTGTTCGAGAAAGAACGTGAAATTGCTGGTGAGGCTGAAGTTTCCAGAGAGCCACGTGCCCTTCGAGACATTCAACTGGGTTCCACCCTCGGCCGCAAAACCTTCAAGGTGTCGTACGACGCGGCGAAATCCTCCGTGTCGGACGTCTTGCAGTCTTCGACACCGCCAATATCAGTAATCGACATCACGACCCAATTCGGGGACAGATCGTGGTTGAAAAACTCGGAGCAAGAATCGGGTCATATGAAGAAGTCGGGATTTACAGAGAAGAATAGGAAGAAATTTGGAGAAAGAGAATAGATAGGGATAGGGTGTAGTTGTTTTTAAAAATTTATACCAAGTAAAGGGGGTTCTCTAGCCCTTTGAGAGTGTCCACATCCGCTTCTAAAAAAATCATCTAAAAATTGCCACGTGGCATCTACACCAAATAAAATCCCTACCTTTATTTTTTCCCACTTTTTTATTCTTCAACTTCTGCGGAATATCACAGCCAAAAACACTAAAAAATCCCAAAAGCATGACGCGAATCACTTTTTCCTCCTATAAAAATAGAGATGCCCAGCAATCGATCACTCTTTCATCCTAAATCCATGATTGGTTCGCAACCACGGGCACGAGAGCATCTTCGCTGGTTCTACCAAGCTATTCAGTTACTTCAAGAATTTTTGGATTTATCAATAATTTGGTGATCCCTTTATTTCATGGCGTCTTTCGAATGAACCCATTTGATTGTATGAATTGGTAATTTGTTTAAAGATTGGAACTTTTGAAGATTTAAAGAGCACGAGAAGCTAATTTCTTATGATCCCTTACATAAAAAGCCCCATTTTTCATAAAATCAGATTTTAAATTTGGATTTTCTGCTATTTTACTTATGGTCAAGGTACTATACGAGTTGTTTTTATTACGAGAAACGAATGAAGAAGAAAGTTTGTTGTAAAGAATCTCGTGTTATTCAGTAAAAGAGATGTTGCTCTGAATATATACAATTGGTTTACTACACTTACACTAAACCGAATCTAATTTGTACAATTAATTACAACCGGTTAACCAAAACCAGTATACATACTCCAATAGTCCCCTCAAGATGTGATGTGGGTGTTAATCAAGCTCATCTTGGATTTCAGATGCTCAAATTGGTAAGGGAACAACGGTTTAGTAAGTATGTATGCCACCTGATCTTCAGTACGAACATGTAATGTTTTGAGAAGACCCTGATCCAACTTCTCACGAACCGTGTGGCAGTCTAATTCGATGTGTTTCGTACGTTTGTGAAACACATGATTAGTGGCAATGTATATTGCCGCAGTGCTATCAGAAAAGAGAACTGGAACCTTAGGAGAAGCAACCCTCAATTATGTAAGCAAAGTGTGTAGCCATACCATTTCACAGGAGGCAAGAGCAAGAGCACGGTACTCTGCTTCAGCAGACGACCAGGAAACAGTAGGTTGCTTCTTGGAACGCCATGAGATCAAGGATGAGACAAGAAACATACTGAAACTTGTAGTGGACCGTCTACTATCTGGACAAGCTGCCCAATCTGAATCAGCAAAGCCAGTGAGATGAAGATCTTCAGAGGCAGAGTAAAACAAACCTTGTCCAATAGTGCCTTTTATATATTGTAAGACTCTGTATACAGCCGTAAGATGGGATGTGCGTGGAGCAGAGGAGAACTGACAGAGCTTGTTCACAGCAAAAGTGATATCAGGACGTGTGATGGTGAGATACATCAACTTCCCCACAATGCGTCTGTACAATTCTCTATCATCAATGAGATCACCATCTTCTTTTGACATCTTCAAATTTGGAATCATCGGAACAGAGGATGGCTTACAACCCAATGTACCAGTAGAACTAAGAAGCTCTAAGGCATACTTTCTCTGGCATAAAGAAATGCCTTCAGTAGTCCTGGCAATCTCTAAGCCTAAGAAATACTTCAAAGGTCCAAGATCCCGAAGCTTGAAACATTTTGCCAAATCACGAGTCAATTGAGCTGCAGCTGCATCACTGGTACTAGCAATGACGATGTCATCAACATAAACCAGTACCACCACAAAATCATCACCTTCACTCTTGACAAACATTGTATGATCACCATGAGCCTTAGTGAAACCAAAACCCAATAGACAACCAGAAAACTTCTTGAACCATTGTCTGGAAGCCTGTTTAAGGCCATAAATGGATCTCTTTAAACGACAAACAACATTTTTAGGCAGAGAGTCCCCCTATCTAGCAGTATATCCTTCAGGCAGCTTCATAAAAATCTTTTCTTCTAACTCTCCATTGAGAAAAGCATTAGAGATATCAAGCTGAGTGAGAGACCATTTCTTGGAAGCAGAAACTTTGAGCAATAACTTCACTGTAGCCATCTTAGCAGCGGGTGAGAAACTATCAGTGTAATCCAAACCTTCTTTCTGAGTATATCCTTTAGCAACCAACCTTGCTTTATACCTCTCAAGACTACCATCTGCATGAAATTTCAGAGTAAAAACCCATTTACACCCAACAGCCTTCTTCCCTGGTGGTAGAGAAGTTACTTCCCATGTTTCTGTAGACTTCATAGCCCCTATTTCCTTATCAACAGCTTCACACCATTCCTTAGAATTCTGAGCCTCAGAGTAAGAATTAGGAATAGGTATCTTTGTAATGCTATTGGTATAAGCAAGATGAGATGGAGAAATTTTAGAGTAGGAAAGAGAATCTGAGATAGGATGGTGACTAGAGTTTTGTGTAGAATAGCAATGATAATCCTGTAAATGAGTAGGAACTTTGCGTATTCGAGAAGAAATTTCTGGTGTTAGGGATGGATTAGAGAGAGTATAAGATGGAATGTCATTACCTGAGGACTCAGAACCTATTGGTGTAAAGAAATCCAAATCAGTCTCTGATGCAGCTTTGTTTACCAGAGGGAAAACTTCTTCATGGAAAATAACATGTCTAGAGATGAGAACTCTGTTAGTTTCCAAATCCAATAGTTTGTAACCTTTGATGCCATCAGGATAACCCAAGAAATACAAGCCCTGGAGCGAGGCTGAAATTTATGTCTCTGATGAGGTGAAGTAGACCCGTAGCAAAGACAACCAAAAGTCTTGAGCTGACTGTAATCTGGTACTTTCTCAGTAAGAACCTCGAATGGAGACTTGTTTGAGAGAAGTTGTGAAGGAGTTCTGTTGATGAGGAACACAGCAGTCAAAACACAGTCACCCCAGTATTGAAGAGGAACCTGAGATTGGAAGAAGAGGGCTCTGGCAACGTTTAAAATATGTTGGTGTTTGCGTTCAACCACTGAGTTCTGTTATGGGGTCTCAGGACAGGAGTGATACGAAACTATACCCTTTTCTTGAAAGAAATTTGCAAATTTTAACTCCGGAGCATTATCTGATCTTACTGATTTCACTTTGACTTTATACTGATTCTCAACCATAGCAACAAAACCTGGAAAAACTGTGAGGACTTCACTTTTAGTTTTAAGAAGATAAATCCAAGTTGCTCTAGAGTGATCATCAACAATAGTCAAAAAATATCTATAACCTTCAACTGTTTCCACTGAGAAAGGTCCCCACATATCAATATGTAACAACTCAAAATTTGTATTACAAATATTGTTTGGAGATGGAAAAGACAACTTTCTCTGTTTTGCCAAATGACAAACATGACAATATGCTGATCCCTTATTCTTATGCTTAGCAGTTCCCAAAGCTTCTGAAATAACATCCAATCTTGAAAAAGAACGATGTCCAAGTCTCTTGTGCCATACACTAACATCCACAATTGCATTTACTGAGATTGGTGAAGTTGCAGCATGTCCAGTGTCTAGCACATAGAGTTTTCCCACTCGTCTACCTTTTCCAATCATCAACCCCCTGATAGGATCCTGAATCATGCAAGAATCTGGATCAAAAATTACTCTTGAACCAAGATCATCCGTCAAAGAGCTTATACTGATCAGATTCAATCGAAACTCAGGGATAAACAAAACATTCTTGAGTAGAACATCTTTGTTGAGCTGTATAGTCCCTAATCCACTGATCTTAATGGAAGGTCATGTTGGCAAGTTCACAACACTAACAACAGAAGTATCTAGTGTAGCAAACATGGTTTTATCATGGCACACATGATGTGTTGCACCAGAGTCAATAACCCAAGTTTGACTAGATAGAGTATGTTGTGCTACTGTCAATATTCCAACAAAACTATAGGTGGATTGAGAGAAAGATATACCAGATGGGGCTGATTGGGATGAATTAGCAGCATGAGTTATCTGTGGAGACTGAAGCTGATCCTTAGACATTTGGCCAACTATGCCATTCAAATCAGTAGTTGCAGGTTCATTCACAGAAGACAATGCAACTTGAGCATCAACAGATTGAATATTCTGATTCTTATCCTGAGATTTTCCTTTTGGAGTAAATCATGGTGGAAAGCCATGTTTCTTATAGCATTTCTCAGCTATATGACCAACCCTATTGCAAAATGAACAGATGGGACGCCCTTTGTTTGGTCCTTCTTTCACATAGCATATAGTTGGTTCATCTGTTCCAGAAAACACATTCTCAGAGACTTGGAAGGCAGCAGGAGAAGCAATGGTATTGGAGAATCCTCTCTGACTGTCATCCTGATCCAGAATGTTGTAGACCTCAGCAAGACTAGGTAGAACTTTCTTAGCAATGATTTGTCTTCTGACAATGGAGTAAGAATCATTGAGCCCTGCTAAGAACTTAATAATCTTAGATCTCTCAACCTTCAATTACAGTTTAGCCGCTTTGCCACAAGTACAGGGATCAACTAACTCATATGTGCTCTCCAGATTGTCCCACAGCGTCTTCAAAGTCGTGTAGTAATCGGAAAGAGACATAGATCCTTGACGAAGATCCTGAATCTGTTGTGTCAAATTGAAAGTCCTTGGCAAGTTTGTAAGGTGAAATCTACCATACAAGTCCTTCCAAACATCAGAAGCATCATTCAAACGCAAAATACTACGATAGATCTGAGGTGAAACCGTGTTAAGGATCCATGACTTTATCATCGAGTTACATCTAGACCATTGACGAAAAATAAAATCATATTCATGTGGACGAGGTAAGGATCCATTGATAAATCCGATCTTATTTTTAGCATCTAGAGAAATGAGCATCGCAGCACACCAATCATCGTAGTTAGTTCCGTCAAGACGAATCGAAACTATTTGCAAACCTGGATGATCGGAGTTATGCATATAGTACGGTGATGCGCTCGGATCTGAATGTTCCGACATCGGCTTTCCTCGCGAAGCTCCAGCAACCTGATTCTCTGCTGCTGGAGGAGTATTCGGAGGTGATTCGGCGATGGCGGTGGATCGAGTCGATTTTCGGACTGAGTTTGCAGAAGAAGACACCGAAGTCTTCAATCGAGATGATCTACGGAATCCACTTCTTGCAGTAACCATTGTGAGAAAAAATCAATTGATTTTGGAGCTCAAATTGAGTTCAACAATGGTGAAAACGATCAGATCTGAGATGGCTCTGATACCATATTAGTAATGGGCCTAACTCAACACCCAAAAGCTAGCTCCAGGGAGGAGGTTTGCCACACACTATATATATTGCCCAAAGATTTTATTTCTTTCCGATGTGGGATATTCTAACACACCCCCCTCACGCTCAGGATATCTAAAGCGTGAAGTTTGTGGGACTGGACATCCACGGGTGGTAGGCCCACTATCGAGAAAGTTTAACCTTGGCTCTGATACCATATTACGAGAAACGAATGAAGAAGAAAGTTTGTTGTAAAGAATCTCGTGTTATTCAGTAAAAGAGACGTTGCTCTGAATATATACAATTGGTTTACTACACTTACACTAAACCGAATCTAATCTGTACAATTAATTACAACCGGTTAACCAAAACCAGTATACATACTCCAATAGTTTTGTCACTTATCTATCCAGTAGATTCTTTGTCTCTTAGTAAAATTTTGGTCTTTGATTTTGCAGGAACCTTTCAGCAGAGTTATTCAAAAGTAAATCAAGTCTTGAGATCTTGCAGCACCTTAAACGATTCTCCATGCTTCAAAAGTAAATCAAGTCTTGAGATCTTGCAGCACCTTAAACGATTCTCCATGCTTTTCTATGACACCTGCAGTTTTGGGTGCTCTCTACAGCGTTGGAGCAATAGGAATAGCTTATTTTGAATCTGATGAGTTTTTGTAACACTCACAAAAACAACAACAAAAAATAGAAGAAATTAGTGTGGAAAATAAGAAAAAATAAAGAGAGAGTGAAGATGGTTCAGATGATGATTATTACTTGTGCATTCTTATCTTTGGCCAAGACAGAGAGTTCGTCTGCTTAGCTTGAGCTTCAGAGTTGTCTCTTCTGTTAGGTCTCAACCTTACTTTAATTCGTGTAGCAGATAGTTATTGCACTAATAAAAGCAATACCTGCTTGAAGTAGAGAAAGAGTGATACTTTGTTAATTGATGCAATCAACTAACAGTGGAATAGCAAAGATTTACAATGGCAAGTGTTTATTGAATTGCTGCATCCGATCCAATCCAATCAAAAAAAAATGTAACGTATATTAGTGGTTTGGTTGATGATTGCACATTTGATTGTCTAATGTAACTCGAAACAAAATACAAAAAATATTTTGGTCTCAGCCCACTTTTAAGAGGCCCAACAAAGCATTTCCACCTTTGTCCCACCAAAAGAAAAAAACATTTCCACCTTTGAAAAGAAAACTCAATCGCCACCACTTCCACCAAAAACAACAACAAATCCTTACCACTCTGTTTTTAAGTCCACCTCTTCTTCTTCTCAATTCCCCTATCGTTGCCCACCTCTTCTTCTTCTCAATATTTGTGTGTTTTGAAGCACAATTGTGGATATTCATCTTTGCAGGGATAGTAAGCTGACAAGGCTTTTACGGGACTCTAGGAGGAAAGACAAAAACTTGTATCATTGCTACAATCTCTCCATCTGCTCATTCCCTAGATGAAACCTTAAGTACTTTGGATTACGCCTATCCTGCCAATAATATCAAAAACAAACCTCTATCATATCTCATCTTTATATATCAATGTACTCTTTGTTTTAATCCTTTTAACCAAACATTTCTCTGCAGGCAAACCAGAAATTATCCAAGGCTGTGCTGCCTCAAGACCTTTACTTGGAACTTGAGAGAATGAAAGAAGGTTTACACACATAATTTCCTGTTAATAAATACAAGAAGGGATAACGGACGGCGAAAGAAGAAGCAATTAAAGATCAGGAAGAGATAATAACCAAAACTGTGATGAAAGTGTAACTCCAAAAAGGAAAGATAAAATCAGTTGTCAAGCACATGTTTGAGAATCTCCAAGGGGAAAAGTAAATCGTTTCCAAATGAAGTACTTCTAACAAAAATATGCAATTCGTGATGGAGAAATCCAGCAAGAGAAAACAAATCAACGGAACCGTCAATCACCACAGAGAGGGATGCGTATTACATTGGTGAAGCAAATTGTTCACTGAACCCTTTCATCTTCATAGTAAGCAGGAATTCAAATGCGGCCATTGAAGATTAAATCAGAGCTTACCCTGACCTCAATGTCTTTGGTGATCTATCAACCAACATTTTATTTTTCTTTGGATTCCATGTTCAGATACAAGTTATAGAGCAGAAAGGTAATATAACCTTAATACTCTGTTACTGGATTAGTTATAATTTTTGTACAATCGATGCAGATGTAAGAGCGGCAAGGGATAAAAATGGTGTTTACATTGGACATGAAAGATATACACAAGAAGAAGCTGAAAAGAAGGTAGTTCAAAGGACAAAACTTCAAGTCTATATTCATTTCATATCCGTCTAATGATCATTTTGTTTCAGGCAAGAATAGAGAGGATAGAACAGTTGGAGAATGAATTAAGTCTCAGTGAAACTGTACATTTGCCTCACCTTTTCTTTTCAAGCTGTTAGAAACTAAACTAATTTTCTCCCTTCGGAACTTAAGTGGCTTCTCTTATGCAGGAAGTTTCCAAGTTCAGTGACCTTTACGAGATTGAGAAACAAAACATATTGGACGTAGAAAGTGACCTTAAGGACTGCAAGGTTATAAAAACATCAGTGATTTACTTTCTAGATTACTCAGGTGC
>OVAQ01000975.1:2226-22474 GCA_900406345.1 Erysimum cheiri | reverse complement strand
ATCTTAAGTCCCGACGCCGGCGAGCAACTGCATCACCGGCGTCGGAAACGATAGATGTAGAGGGTGCTTCGATTTCTGTATCTGGGAGAGAAAAAATTGAAAATTTTCACCACTATGTACTTATCCTAATGTGTGTATGTGTGCTTCTTTTAGTCAACTACTTTGTGTATATATGTAGGATGTATCATGGTAAGAGTATGTTGCTACGTGTCGTGAGATATTGCTAGTTTCTTCTTTATGAAACAATCTATCTATGTCTATAATAAATATATCACATTATCAACATTATATGGGTGAAAAAAATCTCGCATCTTTCCGCGATATACCCAATTTCGCTGAATTCGTTTAACTTTTATCGATTTATAATATACTTAGGCTTAGCTATATATCTTATTATATAAAGTTGGGTTTTCAAAGTTACTAACTCACGGAATCATGACATGTGTCAAAACTATCGGTAAGAGATTTCGACACGTGTCAAGATATTTTGTTTTCAAATATCTTAAAAATAGAAAAAGATAATTATGAGAAAAAATTAAAACATAAATAAATATAAAAGTGTAAAAAGATAATGTTAAATAAATTCTACCTTAAAAGTGTAAAAAGATAATGTTAAGTAAATTCTACCTTAAATAATTTTTTAAAAAATAAAAAGATAATGTTAAGAAAATTTTAAAAGACCAAGTAGATAAAAAGATTACAAAAAGATAAAGATAAAAAAGATCATATAATTTAAAAAAATTATTTCAAACAATTTTAAAATATAGAAAGATAATTATAATAAAACTATAGATTTTAATAATTTATAAAATATAAATAGATGATTATAAGAAATTAAATCTTTTAATATTTTTTTTAATATAAAAAGATAATTATACAGAAATTATACGTATATTTTTCATATAGTTAGATTGCTAATTCTAAGAAAAAAAGATTACATAATTATAAAATAATACTATTCCTAAAAGAAAAAAGAATGGTAAATACTCATCTCTATATAATCGAATAAATGATCTCATATTATCTTTACCAAACAAAATATTTTTTTTTAAAACATCATTGTTGATTCGACTTTGTTCTATTGATGAAAAGTTGTTTTTATTATGATTTGCGTGTGTAGAACCAACCATATGGAAGATGCATGAAGCTTTGAGTGATATTTTAACTAATTGGTTTATAAACTGTTATCTTATGATAAGGTAGGTTTTGATCAAAACCTATTTTTTTTTATATTAGTATATATGTTTCAATTATTGGTGTCAAATTATTTTGTTAATGTTCAATAGGTGGATATCGTATGATTAATTTCATCAAATGAAGAGGTGAATTTATTTTTTAACGTATAATATATTTGCCTTTGGCTTGATAATTTTTGGTTAGTGTACTGATGGTTTCTGGATGCGATGATCTAAAAACGTTTGATATGAATATCGTGTGATCATGTAAGTTTTAATCTAAATGTGATTTTTTCGTATGATTTTACATGTTTTGATAAGATATTAATTCTTTGGCCAATGTTCAGCACGTTGATGTGTAAAGATTGATTTTACCAGATAAATATGTCAAATTTTAAAATAGGATTAATTGATCGGATGAAGAATCAAACATTTTTTGACGTATAATAGCTTATAAAAGATTTTTTAATTTTTCAAAGTACTATAAAATCTCAATTTCTCATATTTATGTATATTTATATAAATTATAAATTGTTTAGAGGGGTTAGAAAATTAAACAGATTATAAATTGTATATGTACTGTATTACGTAATTAAATTTGAATATAGTATTTACATACGATAACAGTAAAATCTATTAAATTTGTAAAAAATGTATTGATTAACATGTGTATCACAAAAGTTTAAATAATAAATATATTAAAAATTAAATTAATTAATTCATAAATTTGTTTATATAACTTCAAATTTTGGTTTTACCTTTTACTTTTATTTTTACACGGGTTATTAAATTTTTAATTTTCAATTCGCGTATACGCGTGTCCTAATCTAGTTGTTTATAAGTTTGACATTAGCATTTTCGAAGAACATTTATTTATGGCATTAAAAGATATAGATACCAAAAAGCATCAGTTAACATATACTAAGTTTTTGGTCCGAGTTTATATTTGTTTCGGAATTAAGAAGAAAATAGGAGAGTTTTAGAAATTAGAAGACAGTTTGGTTTGGCCATGGGAGTTCTGAAAGGTCAGGAGGTATGATGATTTGTTCTCAAGTTTGTTGGGTAGCTAGCTGCTGAAACGGTGTCGTACTTTCTCTTACGCTTCTGGACTGAAAATATTATTCAGAACAAGGAAAATATTACTTACAGAAAACATAAAAGAAAGGGTTAAATTGTTGCAATGATGCAATTTTTCAATCAATTTTTATGATTAGAGTAAAACACATAAACAACAATGTATTTAGTCGATTACCAAGGGATTAACAAAAGATACACAGAGAAGAGATGAGTTTGAAATTTACAGAATGATCGACGACGAAGAAGACATACACAAAATGTTGTTAGTGTTATTATGTTTGAACGAGTCTTAGTAGTGGTTCAGTTATGTCCGAGTTTGTAGGAGTCGTTGAGTAGAAGTCGGTCAAGTAGTTTCCTATTTTGTAGTTTGTTTCAGTTCTCCTGTAAGGCTATATATATATAGCCAAACCCTTCGTTGTTAATAAATAGTCTCTTTCAGCTCAATTGTGTGTGATACTAAAGTTTTCTTAACAAATGTTTCACTTTTGGTATAAATAATAAATGTATCTACAGCTTTGGGACTAATCGTGCCTGAGGAGCATCCCAATCAGTGACAATGTGGTTACGTGTGATCTCCTTTAAACTAGTGCATCCACTTAGTGCCATTGTGAGTTCGAATTCTTCTCTCATCATCTGTAGCACTTTCCTCACTCCGGCCTCTCCTTCCGCTGCCAACGAGAACACCACAGGCCGTCCGATCTATTTCAACAAAATATTAAGATATCGACGAGAATGAAAATTGGCTTCTTGTATTCCAAGAACAGTGAATGGTTTCTTGTTTTGCAAGAAACTTTTTGCTATTGGCACTTACAAATATGCCTGAGGCTCCAAGCGCGAGGGCTTTGAAGACATCGGTCCCACGGCGAACCCCTCCATCTAGGAACACTGGAATCTTTCCCTGAGCTGCTTTAACAACCTGCATTCGGAAGAGTAGAATCATCAAGAGTTAAATTCTAATAATAAACTTCATAAAGTTGGAAGAGAAGTTGTTTTTATTTCTTATTAACCTCTTCAAGGGCTATGATTGTGGCTGGGACGTAATCGAGCTGGCGAGCACCATGGTTAGACACGATGATACCAGCTGCCCCTGCTTGTACCGCCATCCTTGCTAAAGAAAAAAAAAAGGGATTTGTCACAAAATGTAAAGTAATAACACATGAAACTAGTGAAGAAGATGAATGAGAGTTTTGTGTTGTTAAGTTTAGGGTTTTCTCACCATCCTCAGCTGTGAGCACACCTTTCACCAGAATAGGTAGCTTTGTGATAGTTTGAAGCCATTGCACATCCTGTTTCATGTAAATCACAAGAGATTTTTTTTTATTGATCTGTAATAGTTTCCAAGTCATTGATATGTATTGCTTTACCTCCCAGCTCAAGGTACGATCAATTTGTCCAGCCACGTAGGATGCTAGTCCTGAGT
This sequence comes from Erysimum cheiri, assembly GCA_900406345.1. NCBI lineage: Eukaryota > Viridiplantae > Streptophyta > Magnoliopsida > Brassicales > Brassicaceae > Erysimum > Erysimum cheiri. The sequence goes on along the minus strand of OVAQ01000975.1, from coordinate 18,802 downwards.
CGTTTGCCTGCAGAATCCACCGAGCATATTTAGGAAAATTCCAACTCACGTAGAAATTATATATATGATCAAAGATGTTGTTACCTCGTCCATCTTGCCGAGGTCAAGACCTTCAAAATTCTTCAAAGTTAAGTAAGGTGGCAATGTAAACCTGTTCTTGATATCAGATTCTCTGCGACCAAGCCTCGGTGTATCGACAGTGAGAGCGATTGCTTTGAAACCAGCTCTCTCTGCTCTTCTCACAAGCTGAGCCACCACGTTCCTGTCCTTGTAGACCTATAAAAACAACTGAATCTTGAAGCTTCTTGATTCATGAACTAGTAATACAGAGCGAGATGGAGCTTACATAGAGCTGGAAAAAGCGGATTCCGGGTCCTGTTGAAGCAACCTCTTCAACGCTAGAAGTAGCCCATGAAGATAGTGTCTACAACAAAGACTTTATGCTGTCACAACCTCAAAGTGGTGAATATTGTCCAAAGAAGAAAGAAAGGTTAAAAGTCAAACCATGATAGTTCCCGCAGAAGATGCAGCTCTAGCCGTAGCATACTCACCTGAACATAACAATAAACGTAAAGATGAGAAACTATCATGCTCTGTTGTTTACTCTGTTCTGTTTCTTAAATTCTTACCCTCGGGATGAGCCATCTTCTGCATAGCAGTTGGAGCAACCATAATAGGCATAGATATCTTGAATCCCAAGACAGTTGCAGTCATATCAATCTTGCTTACATCAATCAAAATCCGAGGCCGGAACCTTAATTATAAGAGAGAAAGAAGACATGGTTTGGCTTGATCAGAGAAGCATTATTCGTGATGAACCAGAACAATTAACTTTTAACGAAAGCTCACAAGATTCTAGAGAAAGCGTTTCGGTTCTCTTGAAGAGTCCACTGGTCTTCTGCACCAGAAGCGTAGTAATCGTAGACCATCTTTGGTAATTTTTCCTTGGCAATGGCTTCATACTCGTTAACGTTAGTGATCTCCATCTCTTCTAACAATCTTCTGATCTACAACTCTTTTAATTATATATCTGCGGAGATCAGAGAGGAACAGAACAAGGACAATATCAATACATATATACATCTGAGCAGTTCTACAGACATACATGCATACAAGTGTAAGGACAAGGATCCGTGAGAGAAAGCTCACAAAGTTGAGGAATAGAAGAGACTTGGGACTTGGGACTAAGCTGCTGGTAACAGAAATTATTTCATATAAGGCATTTCTCTGCATGAGGACAAAAACTCATTGGTTTTTTATGTACTTATGTATGTGAAGAAGGATGAGAAATTGGAGGTGAGGATTTGGAGAGGAAACAGAACCAAACGAATTAAGAGACTTCTTATCCAAAACAAACCTTTTTTTGTGTTGTTAGTTTTTGTCCTTTTGCATTATCATTTCTCATCCACATGAGAAAAGTAGACACCAAATGTCACACCATTTTTTTTTCTTTTGAAATTATGTGATTTTATTATTGGTGTTATATTAATGTTGTAGGTAAAAGAAAAATTACGATATGGATATGATTGTACAGTATCTTTAAACAGAAAGTTTATGATCAATCGACAGCTGTTAATCAAATTATCAAAACCAAAGTTGAAATTATGAAGTAAACCTATGATGCGATGATTGGTGGTGATGTACGTTGTGCTACACCAAATCTAAAAAATTATGAAGTAAACCTCAGTTAAAGTAGCATTTAGACGGATACGAGCACAAAAAGTAGGGAGGAAACAAAAACGGAAAACGACAATTTCAAAAACCTATGAATACATGTACGGTATCGATGCATCAATAAAAAAATATAAGGAAAATATCTTATTCTAATGAGAAACAATTAGAAAAACTAAGAGAAAAAAAAACAGAAGGGATAAAAGCGAGTAAAAAGTAGAAAAATGTGAAGAAGTGAGGTGGTAAAATGTATTTATGATAAAAAGTTGGAAATAAAATAAAATAGTATTTTTTAATTTAGATAGCACATGCGGCCACGTCGGTAGGAGAAACACAATGACGTAAGTCGTGGCCTAAGCACACAACACAATTCACACGCCCATCGACATATCTCGAAAATCCAATTGACTCTGCTAACGTGTACTACGTTATTCTACCACCTTCCACCTAGTTTCTAGAATTTTAGCTCACTTTTCTAAATTCTTCGGTAGTTCTTTACTTCTTTTACTTGGCACGTTTTGAATATTCATGGGGTATATTATTAACAGGGGAATACAATTGTGTTAATTCATCCAGTTTTTTACCTAGAAAAATATTTTTTATATTATGTCATTTCGAACGGAGAAAAAAAGAAAATTTAATATCTTGATGCAAAAATCCATCATTTTCTTTTCTTTTGTCAACTGGATCCATGATTTCCTTTGACGTCCGAAATCCAAATTTGCATAATAGAGTCCAAAGCAGCCTCCAGTAGAAATCTTATACTCAGTGCACAGCTTAAAATAAGTCTAAATATATCTTTTTATGATAAAACAGATGCACTATAAAAGAATCTTTAAGCACAAAGCAAACCTAATAGTCACCCAAAAATTTAACAATAACAACAAAAGAAAGGGAATGAAATTATCCAGACGGCAAAAAGAAAAGAAAGGGAATGAAATAAAATTATAAAATTTTATAACTTTAAAAACTGGCCACATGTTTTTAAACTTTATTAAAGAGAGTGACGTAACGACTAGGGTAAGCAAAAAAAATCATTTTTCATATCATCATTAAGGTTCTCATCTATAAATAACCTAAAACCCTCACACAGGTGTAAGTGTCCNGCAAAAAGAAAAGAAAGGGAATGAAATAAAATTATAAAATTTATAACTTTAAAAACTGGCCACATGTTTTTAAACTTTATTAAAGAGAGTGACGTAACGACTAGGGTAAGCAAAATCCATTTTCGTATCATCTATAAATAACCTAAAACCCTCTCACAGGTGTNCAGGTGTAAGTGTCCAACAGACAAATCGAGAAAGACGAACAGTCAAAAATTCTCTCTTATTGAGCTTTTGGGGATCGTAGCAATGGCGAACGAGGTGATTCTTCTTGATTTCTGGCCAAGCATGTTCGGGATGAGGACGAGGATCGCATTGAGGGAGAAAGGTGTGGAATTCGAGTACAGAGAGGAAGATCTGAGGAACAAGAGCCCCTTGCTTCTCCAGATGAATCCAATCCACAAGAAGATTCCGGTTCTCATCCACAATGGTAAACCGGTTAACGAATCTATCATTCAGGTTCAGTACATCGACGAGGTCTGGTCTCACAAGAACCCTATCCTCCCTTCCGATCCTTACCAGAGAGCTCAGGCTAGATTCTGGGCTGATTTCATCGACAAAAAGGTTTCCAATTTCTTTGCGCCCTTGATTGAATAAGGCTGAAATTGAATTGCGAATTTCGAAAAACCAAAACTTTATTTCAGTTTCCAAGTGATAGGCTTAGACTCATCTTTGAGATTGTGGGTAGGGTTTGGCTGATGTTACTTGTGTAATTTGGGGATTTCAAATACTGAATTTTGATTTGAGTTTGCAAGTGATAGGCTTAGAGTAATCTCCACAAAGTTTTAGGTTTTTCTTGTGGACTCATCTTTGAGCTTGTCGGGGTTTGTTTTAGATAGTTCGATGTTGCATTACTTGTGCAATTTGGGGATTTCGCATACTAGGTTCGCTTGTAGACATCATCTTTGAGCTTTGCTTGGGTTTAGCTGAGATAGTTTGATGTTATGTTTTGCAATTTGGGGATTTGGTTTTGCTTGTAGACATCATCATTGAGCTTTGTTTGAGTTTTTTTCTGAGTTCTGATAAAGCTCGATGCTATGTTACTCTGTGATCAGTTGTACGATGCCCAGAGGAAGGTGTGGGCGACCAAGGGTGAGGAACAAGAGGCAGGCAAGAAGGATTTCATTGAGATACTCAAGACTCTTGAATCTGAGCTTGGAGACAAACCTTACTTTGGTGGCGAAGACTTTGGCTATGTAGACATTGCATTGATTGGATTCTACACCTGGTTTCCTGCATACGAGAAGTTTGCTAACTTTAGCGTCGAATCAGAGTGTCCTAAACTGATGGCTTGGGTTAAAAAGTGTTTGCAGAGGGAGAGCGTGGCTAAGTCCTTGCCTGATCCTGAGAAGGTTACTGATTTCGTCTCTGAGCTCAGGAAGAAATTTGTACCTGAGTAGATTCGTTTCTTTGTCGTTTGGTTCCGATGCTCTCTGTTTTACTTTTGTGTGATGTCTTTCTTAAATAATGCAGAGCATCTATGGGGTGGTTTTGAGTGTAGAGAATGTATGTCTTTGCATTGAGCTGTTTCGTGTGTTCGTCTGAGTTTAAACTTTAAGGGTTTGTCCTAGTTTGTATGCATCTTGTTCAAGTAAGGGTTTAATTAATGATCGTTAATATCTTGTGGTACTAAGAAAATGTTATTCTGTGCATCTGCCAAGATTTTTGATTAAACAATAAACACACACCAATACAAGTTCTCAATGATTGTGGTAGAAGACATGGTGTGGATGATGGGCGGAGTATGGGCCGAAGAACTCAAATTGACATCCCCATTGTAGTTAACTGAAAATTATGTGATTCATGTAGCTATTGTGATCTGGTATGCACAAAATCATCTCTTACCTCTCATTAAAGCAAATAAATGGAAAAAAGGAGAAAAGTAATGAATACACATAAATAATGTAGTATTAACTTACTACAATGTTGTAAAAACTAGTGTTCTATTAATCTCCCTGTAGTCCGTTATAGTCGTGCGATTAACGCCTACTTTATTTAAGGGATAATTAGCTATATGATTAAAAATTGGACACATAAATTAACAAAATAACAATGTGTCTGAAATTTTAACAAAATGACTCTTTTCATGGTGGGCCATAAGATAAGGAAAAGACCAATTAACCTTACCAAATTATTGTTTTTACCAAACAATACCATTCGGTGTGAGAGAGAGTAAAAACAATACCATTCGGTGTGAGAGAGAGTGAGAAAGAAAAAGAGAGAGGGAGAGAGGGAAAGAGGGAGGAGAGAGATAAAGAGAGATTTCAGATTGAGAGAGAAAGAGATTTCATATTTCAAAGAGAGTTCATCGAGAATGAGAAAAATATGTTATATAAATCAATAGTATGTTATAGAATAAAATAGCGTGGTATCTCTTGAAAATTAGATATAAATTAGAAAAAAATATAAATTTTTTAAAAATATTTACAAGTGTTTTGATTGGATGTCATGTGATTATGTTCTAGAACATGTAATTTATTTCTATTAAATGTTGTTTTGTAAAGTAACACACGATTTATACATGCTTTACGTTTTTTGTTAAAAACATGAGTCTATCCAACAACAACATCCGCGAGGTTGACTAACAACATTGTGAAAGAGGAAGAAAGAGAAATAGATTTAACAGTACTTTTCATTTGTATTCACTAAACCCTATCCCTCATTAGTATAATCTAATTCTACCATTGACAACCCAAACATATGATTTAACAGTATATTTATTGAAAATAAGGGAGAGAAAATAAGGGAGAGAGAGAAAAAGAGATAGAGAGAGTTTTCAGATGAGAAAGAGAGAAAGAAGGTTCATCGTAATATATGGAAAACACATGTAATATAAATGTAAGTGAAGATGAATTTCATCTTCCCTTCTGACAAGAAACTGTAGTTTATTGTCATTTTTTTAATTCTTTTTGAATTCATAGTCATTTACTATAGATTCCCTTTATTTAAACACAGCTACTACAACACAATATTCTGGACTGATCTGGAAGTTTTAAATTTTAAATTTAAACTATCGTTTTTAAAGCATCAATATATATTATTTTTTGGTAAGCGATATTTATTTTATTTTTATAATAATCTATATGCTAAACGCACATGTATCTGTCAGTGTGGTATACGCGCTACGCGGACTTCGAGGCGTTATGTCCACCCACATTTGAATACTACTCCCTCTGTTCCTAAAAAATTGATGTTCTAGATTTTTCACACATATTAAGACATAATAATGTTTTAATTTTTTAATTACTTTAAAATTGTTTTATGAGTGGAAAAATAAAATTTAGACAATTACTTATCTGACATGTGTCAAAAAGCATAAAGTAAAAAAATCATTTCACCTTTTTAATCTAGAAAATCAATCTTTTAGAAACAAAACTAAAACTCAAAACATTAATTTATTAGGAACAGATGGAGTATTATATAGTACTAGTTAAAACCAGTTTAAAACAGATTAAGCTTTTTGAAGAACCGATTTTCACGGTGGGAAATTTTGTAATTAGAAAAATTATAAAGTGACTTTATTTTCTTTGGTTAAATACCAATAAACTAATTGTAATTTTAACTTTTTTTGAAAGCGTTATATTTTGACCACGTGCAGTTTTAAAAATTGATCTGACGGTCACAGAAGTTCCCTGTCCATAATCCCCTCTATAAACGTGACTCACGCCTTCTTCTTCAATACACGCACTCACTTGTTCACCCCCCCCAAAAAAAAAAATCAAAGAATATATCATTTGTGAACTTCAGAGATCGAAATCAATGGCGAAGCTACCGATTCTTCTTGATTGCTGGCCGAGCATGTTCGGTATGAGGGCTAGACTTGCGTTAAGGGAAAAAGGTATTGAGTTCGAATACAGAGATGAGGATTTCAAGAACAAAAGCCCTTTGCTTCTCCAGAGTAATCCGATTCACAAGAAAATCCCGGTTCTGATCCACAACGGTAAACCGGTCTGTGAATCTCTCAACATCGTTCAGTACGTCGACGAGGCCTGGCCCGACAAGAACCCGTTCTTCTCTTCCGATCCTTACGAGAGATCTCAGGCTCGATTCTGGGCCGATTTCGTCGATAAGAACGTAACTAACCCCTTTTGTGCCCTAGATTACTTAACTTGAGTCTGAAACAATGGGGTTGGGGTTAAGTTTGAGTGTTGGATGTCGATTTAGGATTGTTTTTATTTCTGTTTAAAAAGTCACTTTAAGTTTGTTTGATGTTTATTTGGGATCTGATTTGAGCTTGTTCTGCAATGGTTCAGTTGACCGCCGCCCACATAAAGGTCTGGATGAAGAAAGGTGAGGAACAAGAAGTAGGCAAGAAAGAGTTTATTGAAGCACTCAAGATTCTTGAATCTGAGCTTGGAGACAAACCTTACTTTGGTGGCGAAGACTTGGGCTATGTAGACATTGCATTGATTGGATTCTACTCCTGGTTTCCTGCATACGAAAAGTGTGGTAACTTCAGCATCGAACCAGAGACTCCCAAACTGATTGCTTGGGCAAAGAGGTGCATGGAGAAAGAGAGTGTGGCTAAGTCTCTCACTGACTCTGAGAGGATTGTTGGATACGTCTCTGCGTATAGGAAGAATAATCTCGGATCTGAGTAAACCTTGTTGTTCTCTTGTCGTTAAGCTGTGTTCTCTTCTGCTTTTAAGTTTTAACTTTGCTTTTCTGTTTTCCTTAATAATGCGAGAGAGCATCGGTGACTCTGTTGTGTTTTGTATGCATCATAAGTATGGAGTTTAGTAGTTTACAATTAAAATAAATTCGATTTAAGAGTCCAAACATGAAGTCGTCTTCACAAATGATCAGTTTCGTAGAATAAAAAAAATCATTTCGATGAAGCATCTTTTTCAAAAGTAAATTAAATTTTAATTTTGTCTAAAACATCATTTTAATATGTAAACGTAAAGTTAGGAGTAAATTAAAATTTTGGTTTGAAAGTAAAAGTGAACAGGCCTCTTTTTAAACAACAAAAAAACTTTTGAAACGACACCATTAAATTTAAAGCAAAATAAGCGCTGGTTTTAGTTTCACATTTTAAAATTGTTCAAACAATAATGATCAAAGATAAGCCCATGTCTTTTGCCCAATTTGGGAGGCCCATGTTTGATATAATTTTTTTTAAAAAAAAAAGATAAGTCAAACAATAATCAAACTCTTTGTTTTTTTATTTTTTTGTCAAGAGCATATAATAATCAAACTCTTTAGAAACATACTCATTTATAGTTTCATATTTTAAAATAATATTTGTGGACATTTTATTTAGAATAATTCTGTGGATAAGTTACCAAAGTAATATTCGTGGACAAGTTCATTGTCTATTTCAATATCTGGTCGATCAAATCTTGTCCAACTGAGAAAGGAAAACTGAAAATGTGACATTATAGAAAATATCTTTTTGAAACGTGGCATTTTAAAAAATATTGCCTTCTTATAATGCATTTTCTAAAAGTTGATGTGACGTAACGGAAAGCAAAATCATTTACGTATATGCTTTATTTCCTTCCCTCTATAAACGATCCTTACTCACCACACCTTCTTCTTTATATCACACACTCACTTGTTCACTTAGAACAAAAATCAAGAATATATCACTTGTGAGCTTCAGATATCTAAATCAATGGCGAACAAACCGATTCTTCTGGATTACTGGCCGAGTATGTTCGGTATGAGGGCTAGAGTTGCGTTGAGGGAGAAAGGTGTTGAGTTTGAGTACAGAGAGGAGGATTTCAAGAACAAGAGCCCTTTGCTCCTCCAGAGTAATCCAATTCACAAGAAAATCCCGGTTCTGATCCACGACGGTAAACCGGTCTGTGAATCTCTTAACGTCGTCTATTACGTCGACGAGGCCTGGCCTGACAAGAACCCATTCTTCCCTTCCGATCCTTACGGGAGATCTCAGGCTCGATTCTGGGCCGATTTCGTCGACAAGAAGGTAACTAATCCCTTTTGTGCCCTAGTTTTCTTAATTTGAGTCCGAAACAGGATATGGGGTTTAGTTTAAGTGTTGCATGTAGATTTAGGATTTGAGTTTGTAATTGGCAGGATCAGACAAATTTAAGTGTTATCTTTAAGCTTGTTTGATCTCTACTTGGGATTTGACTTGAGCTTGTTTAGGTTCATCTGAAAAAGTTTCATGTTATGTTACAATGTTTGATGGATTCAGTTCACCGAAGCACAAGTGAAGATCTGGATGAAGAAAGGTGACGAGCAAGAAGCAGGGAAGAAGGAGTTTATTGAAGCACTCAAGATTCTTGAATCTGAGCTTGGAGACAAACCATATTTTGGTGGAGATAGCTTTGGCTATGTTGACATTTCCTTGATTACATTCTTCTGTTGGTTCCAAGCATACGAGAAGTTTGGTAACATCAACATCGAATCAGAGAGTCCGAAACTGGTCGCTTGGGGAAAGAGGTGCATGGAGAAAGAGAGTGTGTCTAAGTCTCTCCCTGACCCTGAGAAGATTGTTGCATACGTTGCTGAGTTTAGGAAGAACAATCTCTGATCTTAGTAGATATTGTTGTTCTTTTCTCGGTAATCTATGTTCTGCTCTGTTCTGTTTTCAACTTTGGTTTTCCTTAATAATGCGAGAGAGCATCAGTGACTGTGTGGTGGCATGTATCATGTATGCATCCAAATTCCTAAGTACTGATTTTAAATAAAGTTTGTTTTGATTTAAGCGTCCAAATGTGAAGTCGTATATATCCCACGAAGGAGATTAGTACGTAAAATAAAAATCGTTTGGTTGAAACATCCCTATCAGAAGTATAGAAATCACGAGAAAATGTTGGACTTCTTTGTCAGTAATCAGTAAGCAATATTGTAATTTTCCCGTTGTCCAGTAACGCATATAGTAAAATACAGAGCGTATGAGTTGGTGACCACGTTACAATCATGCAATACAGTGGCCCTACAACAACAAAGTTATAAAAAAATGTGTTGGTTTCTCAACCAATTTTGGGAGGACATGGCAGCCTAAAGCACTCTCCAAAGTCCAAACTCCACTAAAAACACCTCTGATCCATTATCATCACAGTTCTCTCACTTTATGGCTTTGAGTGGAGACTCCACTACGGTTGATCACACCTGCAGTTTTTCTTTAGTTATCTTTTTGTCACCATTAATTCCACCAATAATATCATTTTAGGCGTGTGTTTTCAATTAAAACAAGAAAAGTGACAATAATTCAAACTAATGCTTCATGCTTTACAGAGATTCATGAAGAACTTTTTGATCCACCTGCTACAGTTAATACACCACAAACAAGATGCGGTTGTAGTGCATTCTTTTGTTTTTTGTTTGTTTTTTGTTTTCTTTTGAATTACACAGGAATTCTGAAAAATATAGTACGAATTTGTTTTTATAGATCAATACAATTCCGTTTTAAAAATATCGTTCCGGTCACTCCAAGTGTCAGAAAATTAGTCAAAATTATGATATCTGTATTGCATACTGTAGTCACCATTCATAAGTTGTAAGATGCATGAATAGCGAGAATAAAAGTTATACTCTTCATCACCATTATTTTGTAAACCTTGATTAATTTCTACAAGGGACTTATAAAACTACTCTACAAGAATATGTATGGTTTTGCTAACCAGTCGCGCGCATATAGTATCACATATCTCTCTTAATACACTTTAGCCCAAAAAAAACAAAAAAAAAAAATTCTCTCTTAACACACCAACACCAGTAGCTGTATTAAAAGACGAGATATTACCAAGTTACTATACATATTTTTGTGAGCTTCTGGGATTGCAAGAATGGAGGATGAGGTGATCCTTTTGAATTTCTGGCCAAGCATGTTCGGGATGAGGACGATGATCGCATTGGAGGAGAAAGGAGTGAAGTACGAGTATATATCAGAAGAGGATGTGATGAAGAACAAGAGTCCCTTGCTTCTCGAGATGAATCCAATTCACAAGAAGATTCCGGTTCTCATCCACAATGGTAAACCGGTTTGTGAATCTATCATTCAGATCCAATACATAGACGAGGTTTGGTCTGGCAAAAATCCATTTGTTTCCGATCCTTACCAAAGAGCTCAAGCTTTATTCTGGGCCGATTTCATCGACAAGAAGGTAACAACAATCGTCTTTTCATTCTCAAAACTTTAGAATTCCCAAAGATCTTGACTTTGCGATATCAGATTCTAGGGGTTTGCTTGTAACTCATATAAGTGTATGTAATGATACTTGTGCCACAATGAACAGTTGTATGTTTGTGGGAGGAAGACTTGGGCAACGAAAGGTGAGGAGCTAGAAGCAGCCAAGAAGGAGTTTATTGAAATACTCAAGACTCTTGAATCTGAGCTAGGAGACAAACCTTACTTTGGCGGCGATACATTCGGGTTTGTAGACATTGTGCTGATTGGATTCTATAGTTGGTTTCCTGCATACCAGAAGTTTGGTAACTTCAGCATTGAACAAGAGTGTTCGAAACTGATGACTTGGGGAAAGAGGTGTATGCAAAGAGAGAGTGTGGCTAAGGTTTTGCCTGAGCCAGAGAAAGTTGTTGGTTACGTTTTACAACTTAAGAAGTTATATGGGATCGAGTAAGAAAAGATCTCTTAGTTGATGTTTTCTGTTCTGTTTAGCTTATATGTTGTGTTGTGGTTTTCTTGAGGTCTTCATGTTTCTAATAATGAAATGTAAAATTTGGATGATTTGTTTTGTTTAAATTCGATGTTAGTCCACAGTAATTTATTGTATTAGCTTCATATATAGTTGACTTGTTTGAGAAAAACTTTGAGATGTTGAAGTCATAAGTGTAATGACATTAGCAGTGACTTAGTGAGCGGCCTAAAACAAAATCCAGTTTAAAATTTCAATTCTTAATCGACATCCAAAGTTTAGACACCATACACAATAATCAGTATACTGACGTCTTTTAATACAGTATGTGAAAAACAAAATAAAATGGAAAAATTTATGTTTTTGAATTAAAAGACGTTGTATGGATAACGCAAGAGATTACTGTCGTGTATTTTTTTATTAACATAAACGGATAAGCATAATGACGTAAGCAGTGGCCTAAGCAATTTTTAAACTCCATTTAAAAAACATCTCATTGAGTTGACTTTTTTAACGTTCACACCTTGCTTGCTACGTGTCTTTCTAAGATTCAACTGAAATGTCATTATGGTCAAAGTCCATAATAATAATCTATAGCAGCGCATACAAAAAATCTCTTATATAACTCGACTATTTTACTCTATTAAGTATTAGCGATTAGAGTATATATAAAAAGGTTTTAAGCAAAATCCATCAAAGAAGAGATCATTCTTCAATCTTCACATATCGATCACAATAATGGCGGATGAAGTGATCCTTCTGGATTTCTGGCTGAGCCCATTCGGAATAAGAGCGAGAATCGCGCTCAGAGAGAAAGGAGTTGAGTTTGAGTGCAGAGAAGAGAATTTGAGAGACAAGAGCCCTTTGCTTCTAGAGATGAATCCGGTTCACAAGAAGATTCCGGTTCTCATCCACAATGGTAAACCGGTTTGTGAATCCATGAACGTAGTTCAGTACATCGACGAGGTCTGGTCCGACAAAAACCCTATCCTCCCTTCCGATCCTTACCAGAGAGCTCAAGCCAGGTTTTGGGTCGATTTCGTCGACACCAAGGTACCATTCCAAACTCTCTGTTTTTTAGGGCTTTTTTTTAATTTAATTTGCACCTTTTAGGGTGTTGATTGCAGACTCGTCATTGAAAATGTTTTGGGGTTTGATCTGTGAAATGGAGCAGCTGTTCGAGCCAGCGGATAAGCTGTGGCAAACGAAAGGCGAGGAACAAGAGAAAGCTAAGAAAGAGTACATTGAAGCACTTAAGATTCTTGAATCTGAGCTTGGAGACAAACCTTACTTTGGTGGAGATACCTTTGGGTTCGTAGACATTGCCATGACTGGATATTACAGCTGGTTCGAAGCATCAGAGAAATTAGCTAACTTCAGCATCGAACCAGAGTGTCCCATACTGATGGCTTCGGCCAAGAGGTGTTTGCAGCGAGAAAGCGTGGTCAAGTCTCTCCCTGATTCCGGGAAGAACCTTGAGTTCGCCTATAAGATTAGGAACATGTATGGTGTCTAAAAGTCTTATTAATTCCATCTCAAAAGTTTCTATGTTCTCTGGTTTCTTCTTAAAGTTTATTGGGTCTTCTATGAATATTGTCCCTTTCTTTTATTTTCACCAAATAATGTTTGTTTCTTGTCACTCAAAAATATGTTTCCTCGATTTCAAGAGGTCTACAGTGTTGTGCTTAAAGGGTTACAGAGACTTAAGGGGCAATTTTGTGTGGTTCTTGTTATAAAACTGGAGAAAACAAAAATTGTAATAGCCTCAAAACATATAAAACAGTGATAATGAAAACTAACATAATACCCACTAGTTATCTAACCAACTCACTCACTGTAAATATGTTAGTCAAATCATTCAACCTCTCTAGTGACAATAAAAACATGAATATCATGCATTTCTCAAACAAAAATCCCAAACACATGATATGAACTAAATACATAAAGCCTAATTTTGATCAAAAGGTTGTCCAATAATAGTTCATTTTATTGTGGCTATAGGCAATTGCCTTTCTTTATCTTTTCTTTTTTGGCATCAGACAATTGCCTTTTTTCCAAAGCAGGCACCTGTTCTTATCTTATGTAAAAAGTTGATTGAAATGGAGAATTAGATTCGAAACCCTTCTTTATCTTGGCTCTATAATTACCACTTCCTCTTCTTCACTGACAACTAAAAATGGCAGAAGAGGTTATTCTATTGGATTACTGGGCGAGTATGTTTGGGATGAGGACGAGGATTGCTTTGGATGAGAAAGGAGTCAAATATGAGTATAGAGAAGAAGATCTGAGTAACAAAAGCCCTTTACTTCTTGAGATGAACCCTATTCACAAGAAGATTCCAGTTTTGATTCACAAAGGAAAACCGATCTGCGAATCGATAATCCAGGTTCAGTATATCGATGAGCTCTGGCCCGACACAAACCCGATTCTTCCTTCCGATCCTTACAAGAGAGCTCAAGCTAGATTTTGGGCAGATTACATTGACAAGAAGGTTACATTTTCTCATTTACACCTATCTGAGTTCTTTGCACTATGATTCCTTAAATATATAAAGTAAGTAAGTAACGATTGATGTGTTTCTAACTGTTGTTTGGGACTAAATTGGGATCAGACATACGGACCATGCAAGGCTTTATGGTCAGAAACAGGGGAGAAACAAGAGGCAGCGAAGATGGAGTTCATCGAAGTACTCAAGACCCTTGATTTAGAGCTCGGAGACAAATCTTACTTTGGAGGAAATGAATTTGGACTTGTGGACATTGCCTTTATCGGATTCTACAGTTGGTTCCGTACTTACGAGGAGGTAGCGAATCTCAGCATCGTAGCAGAGTTTCCTAAGCTAATAGCGTGGGCGCAGAGGTGTTTGAAGAGAGACAGTGTGGCTAAAGCCTTGCCCGACTCTGATAAGGTTCTTAAGTCTGTCTCTGATCATCGGAAGATTGTTTTAGGAATCGATTAGATTCATCTACATAACTTTCCCTGTTCTGCTTTGCTCTGTTTTTTTCATGTGTAAATCGATTAGATTCATCTACATAGACCGATGTATGTTTGTGTTGGGATTTGGAGTGAAGCTATGATCTACTTTTATTTGGTTACAACTTCTCCACATTCTATGACGCGCATCAATTTGATCAACAAAGCCTTTTTTTGGGATAAAATTGTTTATCACCAAAATTACCTTTTAATGGTATTTTCTTTAGTTTATAATGTTTAAAAAAAAAAAAAAAAAAGTGAAAATAAATGCTCACAGAAGACAAATCAAATGCAGCTAATGGCATTAAAAAGAAAAATCTTAAAAGAATATGTAAGTTGTAATAGTCTTTTGGTGACTTGGTGTAACGGCTGAGATGTTATGTGTTTTTACTCTATCGATGGAGCGCTACTCCTCCAACGTTTATTTTATTAAAGATTAATGAAGACAATCTTATCGAACATCTCTATTGTACTGTATATATATAACCGTTTCTTAGTTGTTACGTATTTCAAAAATAAAATTGTTTGTCATAAATGTGGTGTACGTATAAGAGCACCCACAGTGGTGCATGTGGGTGGGTGTGTGTTAGTGGGATTTTATTAATAAAATAATATAAGAGTTGAAGTTTAGAAACATGGTGTTAGGAGTTGATTATTGGTAGAACCTGTTTCTAAGTAATAATTAATTAATTTAATAATCTAAAACATATAACATTATTTTAAAATTAGAAAAATAACTTTTAAATTGAAAACATAAAAAACTTATAATAAAATTGAGTAGGAAAAAAAAACAAACATAAAACATTACAATATTATTATGAAACTATGTGAAGGGAAAAAATGTTTAAATGTTGCTTATGGCTTACCAAGGGAATGTTTAAAACTTGCCTGCTGCTTTGATTGCCAAAGCCTCCTCCTGATGTAAGAGATAAGGAAAAGATTTCAAAGTGGAGTTAGTAAATAGGATGATTTAACCAGCAACACTTTAACTTCAAATAAACATACGAAAAAAGTTCTTATCTTTAAGTGCACTTCTAAAATGACACATTTAACTCTTGTTTTCAATGTTGCTACTATGCATTTGAGCCGAGATCTAAATGTCATAATATATATCAATACCATAGCACAAGATCTCAATGGAGTTACAAACTCGAAAACAATATGAAGATATAACAAAAGCAACAGAATCCTATTTGAAGTTTTTAACAGACGACTTGATGTAAACAAACACTTTCACAAAGGCGGTTTTTTCTCTGTGATTGTCGGTAGTGTCTCTCTCGGATGTCTTGATGTTGTTGATGATGATGATGCAGTTGCTAGAGCTCGTGTCTCCTGCTTGATTCTGGTCTTTCTTTCTTCAGCTAGTTGAAATTCCAGATCTCGAACCTGAAACATGATTTGTTTTTTAACCGTTAGAAGTTAGAAGAAGACAACACTCAACATATCAAGTCCATTAGTTAAAGCAGACTACCTTATCTTGAAGTCCTCTGCATATGTGTTCTCTAGCAGTGAGACGTAGCTGTAGTGACTGCAAATTGTCCTGCAGCTTCTTTGTTTCCTTTTCCTCGTGTTTCAGCTGCTTGGCCTGTTAATTGTTATAAAAGGAGACAACACAATAAAATCAGCTTAAGATATGTTAAAGCTTCCGGGCAGGTCCACTTTCGCAGGATCAATGATCTCACTGCATGAATGAACACCACAAGTAAGAACTGAGGGAAAGGCCAAAATCCTTTAGCAACAGCAATATTCTTAACATCAACATGTCAAACGTGACAAAACTGACAGCCACCAACTAAATGGTTAAAGCTTAACAGCATCATCTATGTCTACAAGGTTACAACTCCAATACTTTTCCAAACAACATAAGCCAAGAAGCCTAAGAACTAAATTAAAAATCAAAAAGAGTTTTTCCTAGAAAGATGCAAATTACTTAAATCGGAAAATTAAACAACAAAGATTGTATCCTAGACAATCTTATACACAAGTCGCCATCACTCTCCATGAAGCAGTTCACATTATCTCAACTAGATTCCTGAAACTCTATATCATGTCCAATTAAAAAGCTACATTCCATAACACAACACAAGCAATTGAGCAGCTACNATAGACTCATAGCTCTCTGTTCTAATGGGAAGAGGAGGACAAGATTCACAATCCTCATTCCCAGATTGAGGAACAACGAATGAGAAATACGAAAACAACGATTTGCCTACACTTTAATTCAACCTGGCCTACACATTCAAAATCCTTGATGTCACA
>OVAQ01000974.1:0-21111 GCA_900406345.1 Erysimum cheiri | reverse complement strand
CGTGTTTAGGAAGAAGACAATTCCGATATTTGTTTAAAATAAGGAAACCTAAGATGATTCTGATGCGACAATGTAATTACATGAATGCTTATGTATGTATATGACAAAGTTCCAAAACGACGCTTATTTTTTAAGCGGGCCTAATTTAGTATAAGATAAGAGTTATAGTGGGCCTAATTTAGTATAAGATACAACTAGGTTTAAGAAATATATATCTCGAGTATTAAAGTTGTTTTTCTTTATTTTGTCGTTGTTAAATTCCAGTAGAACGTTGTTAAGACTCTTGAAGTTTTGTTCATGACGAATTCACCGATTGATTTGCCTTATCTTCCTGATGATTTACTGTTGAACTGCTTAGCCCGCATCCCGAGATTGTACTATCCAATTCTCTCCTTAGTTTCTAAGAAATTTCGCTCGCTCCTTACATCGCTTGAGCTTTACGATATCCGAACGCTCTTAGGACGCACTGAGAATTGTCTTTATGCATCCTTACGTTTGACTTCTGAATCTAAGCCACGTTGGTTCACTTTATGCCGAAAACCAACTCCAATCCCAAACCCAAACCCTAACCCTAGCCGTAACCCTAACTCACGATGGTTCACTTCTTGCTTTAGACCATATAAAATCCTAAAGAATCGCACTAGGAAGGAAGAAAACTTTTCAAGTGAAAAGTTTATGGTCTCAGTCCCAACTCGCAACGATTGTCTTCAGTTTGGGTTGACTAGTACCTCAGGTACCACAATTGGTTCTAATATCTACATAATCGGCGGCCACATCGATGGTGCGGTCTCGTCTAGGGTCTTCATCTTGGACTGTCGGTCTCACACCTGGCACGAAGCTCCAAGCATGCAGATGTCCCGAAAGTGCCCACTTGTAAGTGTTCTTGATGGAATAATATATGTCGTGGACCGCAAGAATGTTGCCGATCCCTCGAATTTGATCAAGTTTTTCGATCCCAAAATCCAAATATGGGAAAATGTTCCAATCCCTAGCGAGGAGTTACGTGGGAGTTATATAACAAGAAGTTTAGTTCTTGGCGAAAAACTTTACCTGTTTGGGTCTAAATGTACGGTTTACAAGCCTAAAGAACAAATATGGGATGTAGTAGGATTGGAGAAGTGTTTGCGCTGGGTTCGCAATTCTTCTTCTTGCGTGATAGATAATGTAGTCTATAGTGTACTTTACAGAAGGATCATATGTTACGACACCGAGGAACGATCGTGGAGATTTTTGAAGGGTTTGAAAACATTACCTAAATTACCAAAACGTTATAGATATATTAGATTGGTGGATTGTGGTGGAAAAATTGCGGTTTTGTGGGAGAAGAAAGTGCGTGCTATCGGCTCTAACAAGAAGATGATTTGGTGTGCTGAGATTGCGCTTGAAAGACGCGATGCACAAGAGACCTGTGGGAAGATTGAGTGGTGTAATGTTGTGCTTACAGTCCCCAAATCATGTTCTTTGTTGCAATTTAATGCTGTCACTCTTTGATGAATGAACCTTAGATTAATATCACTGTTTTCAAATTTTGATTGAATTATTATTATTTTTTATTTCTTTTGGGTTATATATGATAATGGATTTTCTATATAATGCATATGACGTTGCTCTGTTTCTCTCCTTTACAAGTACTCTGTTTTGGACTTGTTCTCAGTTATGTTTTGTTATCATCTCTGCTTGATTATATTACATCCACGTAAAAAACTGTTAGCTTTTTAATTCACAAACAACGTAAAAAACTGTTAGCTTTTTAATTCACAAACATCAGATTTGGCTACTTCAAGCACTTAAAAGAGTTTCAACTCTCTAGAGAACAAAATACCTTCGATCGCTTGTAGAATAATCAACCAAAAGACTCATGTATGTATCTTGCTGATCAATTCATGGTTTCGCGGGAGAAGAATGTGCGTGGTATAGGCACTAAGTAGATGATGATTTCTTCTGCTGAGATTGTGCTTGAATAACGCAACGAACAACAGATTTATAGGAAGGTTGAGTGGTGTGATGTTGTACTTACACTTTCCAAGCCATATGATATAGTGCAACTTATTACCGTTACTGTTTGTTGAACAAGATCATGAGCCATTGCTTGAACATGGTATATCATTTCTGTTTGCTTTTAGTCTGCAGGCACAAAGCTTATGATTCACAAAACACCAAATTATAAGAAAATCGAAGATGATAAACATTATACTAGAGAACGAGAGAGCCAGACATAAGACATTAGGCAGTAATGTAATATTGTATGTACAACTGAAAACGGTTTTATAGATTATAATCGCACCAACAATTACTATTCTTTTATAGAAAGAACTCAAGAAGTAATAACTTAAAAATTAAAGTCTTTTAGATTTAAGAACTTAAAACTTGCTCAGATAAGCTCAAGGAACAATGCTTCTTGTTTGCTGGTCAATCCAAGATCGTTCAAAGTTGACTCACTTTCTTCATCCCCAAACGCTTTCCTCGGATATGGCCTCACCTGTTTCACCATACCAAAACTTCAGACCTTGACAGATCCTGACTGATTTTGGACCAAACCGGTTAAGCATATCATTTTTGCTTTACATTATGGCACAGCTAACCGCTGGCTGGCCTAGCCACAGGGCCAGGATGGATCGGGTCTAGAGTCTAAACCCTACTGAGGCATTGACCTCATTCAGAAATTGGAACCGGCACTCATAACTTCCTATAAGCAGGGTTCTATTCGACAAAAGAGAGAGATCTATTTATAGAGAGGGAGAAGATTTACCAGTCTGTAAGTGTTGGGTTTGACCACTCTGGCAATGTCTATAAAGTTGAAAAGAGACTGCAATACAGCGCAACTAACGGTCATTGACAGATATAATTTAAGTAATGCAAAATCAAAGTGAAATGGACTTTTGGGAAAACTGACTTGGAGTTTGTCGGATTTAAGGAACCGGCGGCCACGGCGTGTGCCATCCGGCATCCGGATTAGAAGGGTAATGGCATTCTCTTCATCTGCTCGGGGCTCCTTAGGTAGAGACGCTTCTTTTGCATCTAGTTGCCTTTCTAGCTCCTGCAACAAAATTCAGAGGAAAAAACCGTGATCAGTTACAAGAGAACTGCTTTCACTAACAATTGTGTTAAACCAGATTATTTTTCATAATCATTGTATGGTACAAAGACCACCCAACACAGCAACGGTAAACCAGATTATTTTACTTAATCGTTGTATGGTATAGAGATCCATTTTTCTAAAGCAGGCAAGGGGTTTCAAAGTTGCATGTGTTTAGGCTGATCTTTCTCTATCTACTAGCAGGAATCTCGGTATCAATCCGCAGTCAAAAAATTTACAAAAAACTCTGTTTCAACGCGGATTTAGAAAGAGAGTTTATATATGAAAACAGAAGCGGCACCTGTTCCTCCTCGAGTTTTCTTTGAACTTCTTCCTCTTTTCTCTTTTCTTCCTCCAGAAAAGCCTTTCTAGCAGTTTCTTCCTCTAGCTGACGTGCCTCAGCATCTCTTACGGATTTCATTTCTTTATCTCGGTCAGCTTGCAGGGATGCAAGATACTCATCATCCTGCACGATGTAGCAGCTCACGTATATAATTATCACCCATAACCCTCAATAAAATAAAGGGATTTAGTCAAGCAGGTAGTAAGAGGTGCCTAACCTGCTGTTCCCGTATTAACCTCTGAGCTGTCAGCGAAGGTGAGGGTGGACGTGGTTGTGCCCACGGCTGAGGAGGTATAAATGGAAGATGATTATATCCAGTTTCAGGAACGCCACCAAACATGGCTGCCTCGAGCATGACAGCTTCATCATGTTCCTCAGACGAAATGCCTCCCCACTTGAGCATACACAATAGAGTATTAGCAATGGCAAGGACTAGCTACTCTAGGATTCTTACCAATAAGTAATACTGGAATTCTAGTCTGGTTTCACTGTAATTAACAAAACAGATTTAACGGATACCTCAGAAGGAAACCCACTGCCACGCTCCGCTGGATTAATACTTGCACCTTCTTCTTCAGGACTCCCACTCCGGGAACGATCAGCGTTAGGTGGAGCCAGAGATCCAGATGCTGCACGTCTTGGCCTGTGTCTAACAAGAGGTTGCTCATCAACATCATCAGAGTCATCATCAAATGGTGAGCTAGGTGCTGCCAATCTAGACAATACAAAAGACAATTTGTTAGACCTTGATTTTTGACAAATATCAGTTGACAAAATGCTTGACAGAAGTTTTTGCAACTGCAGATATTAAGCTCAGAGATAACACAGTAGCAAAGCGTTACAGAGAAGAATCAACAAACCTTCCGTTCAGGGCTTGGGTATCCTGAGGTCCTTGAGCAACAGCCATTTCAGAAGTTCCTATTTCTGAGGTTGAGGGCATAAGCCCTTGATTGCGCAGAACTTCTTCCTCTGCTGACTGCATTAACTTATGTTAAAAGCGATCAAAAGGAAGATGGCAGCAAAAATAAAAGAGAGGAGACAACCAGACCTTCAGTGACATTGTAACAGCTTTTGCTATGTCATCATCATCTTCCACGTGAGGTGGCCTCTCTTCAAGCAAAGGGTTATTTGATCCCTATAAAACAATATAAAAGCACATAAATTTAGCTACTTCATTAAGCCAAAAAAAAACACAAGACAAACCCCAATACTGCCCATTCTCTTAGAGAAGCTTACCTCAGCCTCCTTCTTTGAGGCCTCAATGGCAGCTCTGATCATTTCTTCTTCTATATCATTGTAATCTTGATTATTATTGGCTCCAGAACCAGCAGGTCTGTCTTGCCTACTTCGTCCCATTGGTGCAAAAGGAATATCATCATCACTCTCTTCGTCTATAATAACAGTTCCTTGGGTAGCTGGACCCTGAACATGTGTTGTTTCTGTCACATCCTCAATAGTAGGAGCATCACTAGATCGTCCTGATGGTCCACTGCTATCCTTAACCTCGATTGGTATCTGTCTAACCTCTCTGGGATGACTAACAAACGGAGGGCGTGGCATAAGAGGATCGTTATCAAATATACTTCTAGCAAAGCCCGAATCCAAAAGTGAAAAAGGACGGCCCATTGTTCTAGCTGCATTGAACATAGATAGAGGAGATTGTGGAGCCGGAATCACATCATCTATATCCATTTCATCGTCACGAGAAACATTAACCGGCGCCTCACTTACTCTGCAAAACAAGCATAGAAACATACCACACAGAAAAAAATGATAAATTTGCAAGAGAGAAAGATAATAAATAGGTGGAAAAAATCATAAGAGAGATGGATGTTCATGTCATACACATTTCGATCTCCCTCGCCGAAATATGCATTCACAGCTTGATTAAGATCACCACGATGTTCCTGCATAAGATTTGAAAGAAAAAAGAAAAATCAAACATACTGATCCTAATACAGATACATAATCAACCTAATCAAAATAAGGCAACCATGAGACAACAAAAAAATTAACCAAACTTTCCTAATTCGATACAAGCATAAACCACTCTACAACCAGCTCTCAAATTCGAAGAAAAACCCTGTCAACATTGCTGAAACTCATATAATCATCAATGAACAAGTACTAAACATGATAAACGCAATAATTCAGGAGAAACGTCGAGCTAACGAGCAATGTAAGAACAAAAACCCTTCTAGAAACTCAAACAGACCATCCAATGACCTAAAATTCTGAAAAATCAACTTCGATTACAACCCTAACCATCACCAATTGAAATAACTGCAAGAGAGACGAACAAAACGAGTGAGAGAAAAGCATCCTAGTAATCAAACGATCGTAGTCTCATCATTACTTTCACTTTCTCTTTACCGATTCGAAAAAATTTCGAAAGAAAAACAAGATAAGCATCTCAAAATCATAACGAATCAGGAAGAAGGAGATAATGAAACTAAGAATCGAGATGAGTAAAATTCGAATTACCTCGAGTTTCTGAAGAGCGACGGCGTCAGAAGCGCCGGTGATGCTGACGAAAGTGTCGATTGCTTCCTGATTCGGTGTCGCCATAAGAGAGACGAAGAAGATTTGGAGAATCACAGTTTGGTTCGCAACAAATGATTGTGAATGAAACTTTGGAGTGAGGAAGGGGAAAACCAAAAGATGTTTGTTATGTGTTTTTTTTTGTGTGTGAAAATTGTAATGAAATTGGGATTAGATCGGCGAAACTCGTCGTTTTAGAGATCTTTTATTTTATTTTTTAGTCAATTTTTATCTCTTTTGGGCTTTTTTATGTGAATTTGTGTGAAAAGCCTTGAAGTTTCTCTATTGTTCTACGGATAATTATTAGAAGTGAAGGACAATTGTGAACACATTGTAGTTAGTCAATAATGATATAAATACATTTAAGTTTCAAAAGAGTATTTCCTACATTATAGATTTATTATATAGTACTATATAATTGTAGTTTTAGTTAATTCATAAATCAAATAGAAAATCTTGGTCAAACAATTTAACTAGAGTTACAAAAGGGGTTTAATTTAATTAGTATCCAATTTAAGCAAACACTTAATAATAAAAACAAATTAGAATACGGTATACATTTTTTTTTTTTGAACAAAGAATACGGTATAATATTAAAACTGCGCATTAAGATTACAAATGCTAGGTTATGTTTAACTAAACATATATATATTAGTGGTATTTATGAGAATTGTTTTTTTTTTCAATAAACAAAAAAAAAATTGATGAACTAAAGAAAATTACACCGAAAGTGCGAATATTTATTCACAATTATGCAGATTAATGGAGGCAAGTCTACATGAGATCTCCAGTGATGCGTAATTAGAACCGTTCGCCGTGATTCTACGTACATAAGGAGAAAGAAGTATGGTATGTCGTGAATCTAATAGGGTCGGAAGGAATTGCCCATGATAGAATCGTTTATGTAACAGTTCTCATAATTTGTAATAGTTAATAAATTCAGATGATAAAAAAAAAAAAAAAAAAACTAAAGAAAATTACACCAAAACCAAAAATAATTAAAAATAAAAACAACAAAAGAATAAAACAATCTAGACCGAGCAGCGCTCTTGCAAGCCGTGGGATGGAGTTGACGGTTCCATGAGTGGAGTTGACACTTCCATGACTGAGTACTTACCATTTAGTATCCGAGCAATGATGCAAGATGGATTAGTGAGGATTCTCCAGCTGAGTTTTGTTGCATCATTGTTCAAAACTAAGTGTGTACCTTGTTGTCAATGAGATATTCCCAAGCTTTTCCGGTTAATATATAACGGATTGCGAATTTTATTAGGTCTAATGGAAAATAGAAGACAATGTTGTAGAGCCAAATAACTCCAGCCCATTCCCATCCTATTCCCTCTATTCTCGCAGTTTCCCAACTTGCGTAAACCGCGATTATTGTTGCACCCTACAAGGTCAAGTTTATGAATCATTAAAGAGACTTTTTTGATAAATATCATTAAAGAGACTTTATAAATGAAATAAAGAAGAAGAAAAGAAACAGAATCATGTTTTGTATACTTACATATTGTTGTGATAGCATGAAAGACAGAAGCAAGAGTATTCCAGGCCATTCTACGAAAGTCCAGCTTCTCGATCGAATCACGAACATAAGAGCTTGGCTCATAATACTGACTTGCAAGTATAAAGCAGACATCATCTCAGGTTCATTGCCTCTCAAGTCTCTCACGTGGAACATTCTCTACATAAAATAAAAAGAGTTTATATATTATGCTTGTGTTATGAAGGATTTGAATAGAGATTGCTTACACATACCGGGAAAATATCGGTTCTGTATGCAGCCCAAAAGAACACAACAGTCACTAAAGCCATGTAGCTACCAAGAACAATGCCGGTTGCGAGGATCTCTTTAAGTTTCCAGCTATCTTGAGGATTAATGACTCTGTCGTCTGAGATAGTACTCATGATCATCGCGATGTTTAAATATACTGTTGAGTAATTAATAATGTTTATTATTGTTTGTTTTTCAGAGCAAATAGAGAAATTTTTTAAAGAGTAAAATCTCACCTTCGTTTAAGAAAGCAATGGCCAAAACAAAGAATGGTGAAAAGTCGAACTTCCATATTAAAGCGATGAACATGAACCCAAGCTGTTAAAAAAAGGCACAAAGAGAGATTATATAAACAAAGAGATTATTTAATGGGATATTAATGAAACATATACAAGATTTGATTACTTACCACAACACGGATGGTTATTGAGACTGCATAAATCTGTTAAAGAAAGAACATTAGCACAAGTGAAAAATTGGTGAAAATTAAGGTTGTCTAGTTTTAATAAGAGCCAAACACACTTACTGTGTAGTTTTGCATTTGCTGCAAAATGACTCGACTAGTTAGAACCGCGTTGATGATAACACTGAGTCCAGGCTCAGTGAGAACGATATCGGAAGCGGCTCGTGCAGCTTCAGTAGCATCCGCAACAGCGATACCGATATCCGCTTTCTTCAACGCAAGAACATCATTCATTCCATCACCAGTCATACCACAAATATGTCCCATCTCTTGCAACTTCTTCACAATTTCGTATTTTTGCTCTGAATGAATTTGGTAAGGATATAAAAAGAGAGTGTTACAGAGACAGAGAGCAGGTTTTGTATTTCGGAACCGAGATATGGAAAAAAGAGCTCTTAAACAAACCTGGAAAGACACCAGCAAAGCCATCAGCATTGTCAATCAACTCATCAACAGTAAGGTGACCAATGCTTTCGTCTTTGTGGTTACCGAGTAAAGAAGTGGATGGGTACATGTTTGTTCCCATAGCGATTCTACGTCCAGTCTCTTTCGCAATAGCAAGTTGATCACCTATAAAACCAATGGAAACATAAGGAAAAAATCTCTGTGTTTTGCAAATAGCAAAGTCGAAAAAGTAAAGATATTAACCGGTAATCATCTTCACGTTGACACCGAGGTCTAGAGCTCTTTTAATGGTTTCTGCACTATCATGTCTTGGAGGATCAAACAAAGGCAATACACCAACTAATTCCCATGGACCACCAAAGCTTTCTTTTGTTTTCTCAGGTACAGTCTGTAACAAAGAAACACAAAATTTACAAAAAAATTTAAATAAATTTGTTACCAGATGTAACATTTGTTGAGTGTTAAGGAAAGAGTATACTTTTCCTTAACACTCTACAACATTTTCCTCACCTGTCTTGCAACAGCTAATGACCCGAGTCCACGCTCAGCGTACTTATCGGTTGCAGAGCGGACTCTCTTCCTCAGATCAGCTCTCATGTCGCATAGATCAAGAATCTGAATCATCAAAGAATCGATTTTAGCGGTTTAATCGTTAAAGAGAAACAGTACTCTACTTAAAAGTAAACAGAATCAGTTTTAGTTACCTGCTCTGTAGCTCCTTTGCTAACTCGATGCCAGTTTCCGTTGTCATCGATATAAGTTAAACCCATTCGCTTATCAACTGGATTGAATGGTAAGAATTGAGTTTCTATAATTCTAGCTCTTGCCTGACAATGAGAAAAAGATTACATTTTCTTCAAGAACGAAAACAGAGGAAAAACAGAGGAACAGAGTTTTAAAATTTATTAAACATACCTCTTTTGGATCAGCAAGCATTCCAATCATAGCAGTATCAATAGCGTCTTGATTCTCTGTTCTTGAAGCTCTCGCAGCGAGAAGCAAAACTTGTTCTTTCTCAACGCCATTAGCATAAACCTCAATCAATTTCTTGTCAACACTAAGCTTGTTGAGAGTCAAAGTCCCGGTTTTATCGCTGCACAGAACATCCATACTGGCCATCTCCTCAATGGCGGTCATTCGCTTCATGATAGCTCCTTGGTGATACAACCTCCGAGACCCAGTAGCCATTGTCAGAGAGAGAACAGTAGGCATTGCAAGGGGGATCCCACCAATCAAAAGAACCAGAAGATTGTCGATTCCGTCTCTGAAGTTTCTGCCCTGGATCGCGTACATCACAACGAGCTCAATCAAAATACCGATGGCTATGGAAATTATGCAGAAGCTTCCAACTGCTGATACAACTTTCTGGAAATGTCCAACTTGGTTTGGTGTACTGTCGACAACCGCTTTACCGAAAATCGTGTGGACTCCAGTGGCGATAACAACCGCTTCCATCTCACCTTGCTTGCAGGTAGAACCGGAGTAAACTTCTTCTCCTGGACCTTTTGTTGCGGGAAGGGATTCTCCGGTTAGAGCAGATTGATCAACTTTTAAAACATCGCCTTCGAGAAGACGTGCATCACAAGGAATGATGTCACCGAGCTTGATGCTCACAATATCTCCAGGAACAAGAGTTGAAGTTTTTTGCTCTGACCATTTTCCATCTCTTAGAACCTTCAAAACAAAAACAAAAATATATTGTTAAAGCTTTGAGATTATAGCCCTCAAGATTATACCAAACACAATTTTTCAGTTTTTTCATAAATTGTTATTGCAAAGTGAATTAATATTTTGGAAAATACACACACAAAATAAAATATGTAAACGTGAATGCAAATGCCAACAAACAATCTTAGATATATGTCTAGTAGAACAATGAAGCAAATAGGAGCTAAATATATACATTTTGAAACTTCTATTTCCATCGTTTAATTAGGATCGTCTACAAATTGGACCGCTAGATTCTTTTTAACACCAAGACACTATATTAAAACAATAGGGTGCCAAAAATCTACTCGTTTCAGAGATAACATAAACCACCGGCGTATCGGCGTCTAGCGCATGCCATTACCTAGTATACACTAAATATAAACGCAAACAAACAATGAACAATCAATCGAGGTCTTTCGAGTATACGGACAATGAAGCAAAGAGAAGAATGAAGGGAGTTTATAAAGAAGACCTTTGTTTTGGGAGAAAGATTAGTCATACGAGCACCAACAGCATTTCCGGCATTGTCTTCTTCTTCGAGATTGCTAAGTACTGAGTTCACCATTAAAAGAAATACAATACCGATAGATACTTGCCAACCCGGTGGCCTTCCATCGCCGTTAGCCAACGCAATAGCCATGATTGCAGCTCCTACCATGACCCAATATATAGGGTTAAACAATAAACCGAAGAACTTGTTTTCCTGTTGTTAATTGGAAACCACCAAAATATAGTTAGTGACTTTAATTATTGTTTAAGCTAGCCAAAAGAAACTTATATGGAAGTTTTGTTTTACCTCCTTCTTCTCGAGCTTGTTGGGACCAAAGATCTTGAGTCTTTTTTCTCCTTCTGCTCCAGATAAACCTTTTCTGCTGCATTTCAACTGTCGGAAAACTTCTTCAATTGGGATTTTATCCTGCAATATAACATGAAAACGATCCAATTATCAAATATTATTTTTCAACACAAAGTACATATGCAACTCTTTATTCAAGTCCTTATTGAAGATCATATCTTTTATCTTCATCAAATGTATACAATCTTACTTATTTCTCCTAAGTTTTTAACGGTTAATTAATTTATTCATCTGTAGAACATTCCAAGACAAATTTTACAAAAACATTCAAATTTCTCATCGATAAACAAAAAAAATAATGTGAAAGTATAAGTACTACTACTAACATTGATACTATTGCTTCATTTTGTAAATAACTACTTTAACCTAATTGTAACTAAATTTCCGGTGATTCTGTGATTTGTGTAGCTAGCTAGATTAAAATTGCAAAATCTCTAAATAATTATATGACTATATCTTTTTCAATAGATTCTTTTTTCATGGATTAAAACAGAAAATCTCGAGCTAAACATGAAATAAAAAGTTCAACGATTGAATCGATGTAAAGAGAACGTCACAAGCTAAAAACAGAATGTATAGAAATCCTAATTAATTTAGTCGAGTCATTATGTATAAAAACATAAATTAAACTTTCCTTACGTAAATTCATTAAACAATTTAAACAAACGCAACGAAACAAAAAAAATTTAAAGAGTAAAACGAAGAAATCCATACCAAATCAACAACATCCTCGGTCTTAATATCCTCGAGGTCACCACTAGTCGCCATCTTTCTCTCTGTCTTCGTCGAATCAAAATACACAAATCGTTAAAATTATGCACAAAACTGCGGAATTAAGTAACGATAAACACGAACCAGATTCTTCGGAAAAATAAGAAAGCACGTGAAGGTGAACTACGTTGGCTATTTGGTGGCTCTATTTATACCAGAAAATAGAGAGTTATATTATTTTTTTGTCAATGGTGGAATGATATATATATATATATATATATATTTTTTCTTCACAATGGCCAATAAATATAAATAAAAGTATTCATTATTTATATTCTTTTAAGTTTCTGCTAATTCGGTTCCATGTGTAATTTAGAAAAAGGCTGTGTATATCTTGTTCTAATTGTTTTTAATTTTATTTTGAAAGCATATATATTTTTGTGTGATTCTTAACTTTTTTTAAAAAAAATATGAAAATTATTTATCAAAAAAAAAAAAAAAAAATTATGGGACATGCTATTAGCATTTATTTCATCACGGCAAATATTACACACGCACAATATAACATATGCAATTTCAGTATATATCCATAGTCATATCATACAATATACAAATGTGTTTCTTCCACATTGTCACTGAATTCAGAGTCTTAACTCTCACGTGGCCTTTGTCTCTTCCGTCTGTCCACGTGCACATCACGTGGTAGGACGATCCCGTGCTTGGCTCGTCTACGCTGCTTCTGTTTGCTATCTTTATGGACTCGGTGAAGTTGGTGGTAGTAGTGAGACTCGTTGTGATCACGTTCAAGCATCTTCTGCAAAACGTCTTCGTCTTGGCTATGGTGGTGTTTATGTCTCTTGTGTGTTCTACGATGATGATTATGGGGTTTGACACCATGTCGATGGTGATGGTGATGATGGCGGTTTATAGCGTCTTCTCTGGTGGGTGGTAATAATCTCCGATGATGGTCTGAGTCGAAATGATCTTCCCACCAATCGTAGAATGGATCAAAGAGTCCCTTTTGGTGCAAGAGCCAGAGAAGGACACAAGCTGTGAACAAACAAAACCGTTTATTCGGTTATTATGTTAGGGATCTGTGGTTGAGGTTGTGGTTGAAATGCTTACTGGTTGGGATGAGAGCGAGGAGAAGGCCGAACATAACCATCCAGCTCAAGCAAACGTATTGAATGTGGCAGCTGAAGTCGAAGAAACTCGAGCATTTGTTTCTACAGAGATAAATGATTGGTTCAGTTTTCAAGTTATCATTATTAGTCTCAAAGAAGTTTAGTTAGGAGAAGTGTGTAACCTGCAAGTGTCTCCGGTGATGAAATCGACAAAACCATTGATGATTTTCGTCCACATTATCCTAATCGAATCAAAGAAACCTTTAGGATGTGTCTCTGGAATTTGAAATGGATTAGTAACCTGCATGTTAAAGATATTGGTCAATCAAATGATCAACATTGACATTAATCAAGAATAGTTTGAATTCCATTGTAACAGAACCTGAGTTCCATTGTCGAGTACAGTAGCCGTTGTACTGAATTGACACTCGGCTCTGTCTACTTCGCTGAACTGAGAATCCTTCAATATAGCTACACAAAAAACAGAACATTATTGATGCAAGGAATCAGAGAATTGTAAGCCAAGAGAGTCTTTATAAGGAATCACCTGTGCATATATATTTTGCAGCCTGATCTTTCGTCGGGTATAGCTTAAAAGATCGAGTTGTAACAGCTTTTGGTTTTACAATGAAGAATTGCTCCTGAAAACATTATTAGTTTTGTAACACTCCTCTAACAATGCTTCTTCTTAGAAGATTAAGTGAGAGTTAGTTACCTCAACAAAAGCCACGCCTTTGGAGCAATCAAACTGCACAGGAGGAAACGAGATGCGATTAATATATCGAAGAAACTTTCTCGCTATCAAACAAGCAGATAAGATTCAGTTTTAAATAATACCGTTAAGCTATAAGATGCTTCTACTTCACCGGTATTCTTGGTTGTAACTGCAGCAACTCCGAATTGTGTAAGTGCCTCAAATGTCGGTATAGCTATGTTTATGATCTTACCAGGGCTCCTGCAACCACAAAAAGTTACTTACTTTACTTTGTAATCAGCATTTGGAAGAAGTTGAAGACCTTTTACCTCTGGAAAACGTATTCAATATCATCAGCTCTTAGTTCTATCATTAAATTTGTGTTAAGTGTTTCTGTGACTCCAATGGAGAACGAGTGAGGCCCCGCGTTCTGCATCATGTAAAGGAAAATGCGATAAGCCGACGAAAAATCTTATGTTTTATTGATTCATAGCCTAGGAAACGTAACTGGATGTTGATTGATCCTCTCAAATCTTCCTTCCAGTCCATATAAAGGAAGTTGGTTTCGGTTGATCCGATTAATATCTGCCTGAAATAGACTTGTTATTGGTGAAACAATGGCACAATAAAGTATTACAAAGCTATGACTTATAATTACTTACCTCATGGAAGTTCCATAGTTGATTATGCAAGCAACTCCAATATGGTGAAGAGCAGAAGTTTGGTTGGCTGTTGAAAGCTTCATAGCCAACACCGATTTTGTTACATTCTAGGCCATCCAATGTAAATCTCAATCTCTCAAGGAGCATCCACATTGAGTAATTTGCGCCTAAATTCCCTGGTTGTCCCGCTACAGCCGCCTTTTTTCACCAGAAAAATTCATTGAGCATTACTGTGTGGGCGCAAGTTTGAAGATGTCAAGCGGATAAGCAGTTACCTCTCTTGGGATTACAAGATAGAAGTCCTCGAAAGAAGGAATATTTGTGTAACCAGCAAAGTCTCCTATGAGATTAACCTTGAGAAAATTATCATTTGCAGTAGCTGTCCTATTTTCAGGACCAATGATCACTTCCTGCGATTAAAAAAGAATCGTAAGGCCGAGTAACTTGGGAACAAAACCAGCTTAAAAACAGAAGTAGAAGAAGAAGAAGAAAGATTAGTGAAGTAAACATACTGAAACTCTAGTTCCTGTTTTTAACTCAACCCGCACACTAAATCCTAGTGACCGTTGTCCAATGCTGAAAACATGGAACCTAGAAGAGAGAAATCAACAGGGTAAGTGCACCAAAGACAAAACCATGGAGTCCAAATCCACATAAGGATAAAGTAAATTCTGCATCTTGAAGATAAGATCATCCGGTTGAAAATCATGTAAGGATCCATACCAGTCACCTGGAAAACGAAGGCAATGGGCGGTATTTGCCTTCCCTTTTAGCATCTTATCAACTAACCAAAGTCAAGAGAAGAAATGAGAATCCAAATATTCTATAAAAGAAACAAAATAAGGAAAATGTTAAACCAAAGAAACACATACAAATATCTCCACAAGATGAAGGCATTCTTCGTTGCGGTCCACATGGACAACATATCGGCTGAGTCTGCTCCAAAACATTGCCTTTCTCATCTCTCAACCTGTATGGTCATCACTAGAAATTAGTGAAATATACTCATCAAAACCAACAAGTGATCAATTCTGGTCTCCATCACCAGTAAGGAGATCATAGAAAGCAAAAAAGAAGAGACTTAAGCATCCCTACCTCTCACATATTTGTACAATATCAGGTCCAGCATCAGGCTCACACTTTCGAGTCGTAACGCTATACTCTTGAGGCTTGTAAGGTACATCCTAAAACAATTAAAAAGACATTTACAAGTGAATCAAAACTCACACTAGCCTAATCTAGACCAATTCATGATAACGAAACACAAATTCATACCCTTATGTAAGTAAGATCATAGAGAGCATATGCTGCAGATTTATTCACTGTAATCACCGGTGGAATCCGTACAGTTTGCATATTACTACTCGAATTATCTTCAACCTCCACAATCTCCGCTACAATCGAAGCCTCTCCTCCACTCTAATTTCAATCACGAAACAAAAACATTAAAATCAAAGTTTATGAAACTCAAAATCGTATATACTGAACAAAAGATAGATGTTAATTTCAAGGCTTACGGATCCACTGGGAACAGCGAGATTCAAGACGATCTTAGTTGAACAATTTAGATTCCCTGAATCGGATGTTTTCTCACACTTCTCCAGCTTTGATTTCGACAAAATCTGGATTCCGTCGACTTCGTTTAACATTCCGATGACAATTCCGATGATTACACAAGCCATCGCGATCGTTTTCACCATTTTTATCAGAAGTTACTCTCTCTCTCTCTCTCTCTCTCTCTCGGAGACGCGAATTGAAGATTGTGTTCTGTATTTGAAGAACTGCTTCGTCTTCTTCGTTTCTTCCAACGGTTACTTTGGTTTTCTAATCTTAATCCTTGGACCTAACCGGATATTACAAGTGAACCGATTTAAACCAATTGCAATAACATATTTTTTGTCACATCCAATGCAAACGGTTATTGCTTTGTTTCTTTTAATAATTCGTCATGGGCTTCGATACCTGCCAAGCCCAATAAACCTTCTGTTCTCGCGAGCCCATTCTCCACAAGAAACCCAACTTAAATAACCGGAATCGAAGATCTAATTGAATCGGGAACCACAAAATCATTGGTTCGATGGATCTCGTCTCTTCTTTTGTAAGGAGTACTAGTAACCCGCGAGACAAAATTTATATTTAATATTTTTTTATATAATAGTTTAGTATTTAGTATATTTTAAAATTTTGATAAAAATATGTTTTTAGCTTTTTTATATTCATAGTAGTAAAATAGTTGATTATATATTATAATAATTTTTTTTGATAATATATTTTAATATAAAATTTCACCAATCCGCTAATTATTATGAAATATAAAATTTCACCAATCCGCTAATTATTATGATTTAGTGCAATTTTTACATTATTTTTAAAACGTTTATTTATCATTTTTTTTTTCTTTGGTCAAACGTATTAGGAAAGTGAGTTATGAGGTTAAAAGTTGTAGGTGCTTTAGACGTGTTCTGTTTAATGTCGAGTGTCGACCTTATATGTTGTAAATGGGCTTATTGGGCTCCAAAATGGGGTACTGATTTTGCCTCACGGACTTAATA
Source organism: Erysimum cheiri (assembly GCA_900406345.1). NCBI lineage: Eukaryota > Viridiplantae > Streptophyta > Magnoliopsida > Brassicales > Brassicaceae > Erysimum > Erysimum cheiri. The sequence continues at coordinate 4,200 of OVAQ01000974.1, read as the reverse complement.
AGATCGGTTAGTTGCCGCCAAAAATTTAAAAGTAATAGCCGTTGATGCGTCATTTATTAAGGCTCATTGAGTGGATGACAAAAAAAAAAAAAAAAAAAAAAAAAAGGACGATCAGAGAAATTAGGGTTCTTGACATTCTAAAAAAGCTCGGATCTACGTTTCCAAAAAAACTCGGATTTTGTTTCCAAAAAGCTCTAAGGTTTTTGGCATTTGTCTCGCACAATGGGTAAATCGCATAATAAGCCTAACAAAATCCCAAGTAAATTTCGTGTATCAAGGAATTAAAGAATTGTTGATTGTCGGGATTTAGGGGACATATTCAATATATTATTTTAAGGGATTTGAATTTTTATGAGATTTTATATGATTTTGATGATTTTATGGAAGTTTATATGATTTATTGAAAATCCTTTCAAATTCCATCTAAAACCATGAGATTTGAAAATCTGTATTTTTAACTAAAGAAATTCTCTTAAATCCTTTCAAATCCTTCAAAATCATTAAAAACCAAATCCACAAATTAGTTTCAATAACACTGAATTTTAAAGTGGATTTTGAAATCATTAATTCAATAACACTGGATTTCATTACATTTTAAAAAATCCATGATTGAATAACATAGAATTTGTAAAAAAATTACAAATCCCTTTAAATACAAGTTTGAATACACCCCGCTTAGTCTCGTGATTTAGATAATCATGTACAAATAATGGTCTGATTTTAATCTTGTACTAGTATTTAACCCGCGATATAACGCAGGACAAAATTTATATTTAGTATTTTTTATATAATAGCTTAGTATTTAGTATATTTTAAAATTTTGATAAAAATATGTTTTTAGTTTTTTATATTCATAGTAGTAAAATAGTTGATTTATGTATTATAATAATTTTTTTTTGATTATATACTTTAATATAAAATTTTACCAATCCGCTAATTATTATGATCTAGTGCAATTTTTACATTATTTTTAAAACATATATTTATCATATTTGGACAAATTATGTCCATTTTTAAAAATTCGAATAACAACATATTTCAAAAAAAATATAGATTTTTATCTATTATATGAATTATGTATTGATTGAAATTTTTTAAAATATAGTCAAACAAAGATGATAGGTGAAAAATCAATTTAAAAAAAAAACAATTAATTATTTTGTACATACAATTGGGAATTTGGAGGTATCTAATATCATTAACCAAATTAATAAAAAATGAAAACTTAGGGAACATGGGAAACCTATATATTTTAAAAAAAAAAAAGAAACTCACACCAATTAATTTTATAAAACTTTTCAAACCATAACTGAAATCAAATTTAAATCAAACAAAAAAAACTTAAGATAAACATAAAAAATCTCAGTTTCGTTTTTGTTGAAATTATTTCAAATTGAATGCATAATTGCATATCTTATGAAAAACCGTCTGAACCAAATCATAAATTCATAACACCAAAATTGCGTTTCTTATTTTCATTTAATAAAAGAATCTATTGCAGTACTATATAAGAATATAGTTCTCCAATCTTTCAAACAAACAAAACTATGATAAAAGCAAAAGTGTTTGTGTTTGTGATAATTTTGATTGTAGTGTGCGTGTTTATAAGTGGCATTGATGCAAAATGGCCACCACCAAGATATCTTGAATATCCAAAAAGAGATTTAGGAAATGGATGTAATCCAAGATTTCCAACCGCCGCATGCTATAAGCGCACACCAGCGAATCCATATAGACTTCCATGTACAGTTGCCAATAGGTGCCGCCGTCATATTGATTTTATGCAAACATCATTTTTCACGAAATTTTTGGAAAAGATTTTGGAAATACGATTGTAATTAAACACATGATTTTGTATTAAGAAAAAAGAGATGAATAAATTTACTAACAATATTATTATTTCATATTAATCTATCTACAATCATTTATTTATCACAAGATAAAAAAAAAACGGTGTTTAATTTAGCGAAAAATTTGATTTACAATCCATTGTTAAAGGTAAAATGTGAATTTTAAACTTCTAGAATAAACAACTTTCATTATCGGGCAAAGATAAACTGTTGCATAACATTTTTCACCAGAATTTGATTTTATTAAGTCGCTTTATCCCGTGTAGACTATAGATTGGATTTTGTCGATCGACCAAAAAGAAAAAATTTAATCGGACAAAGATCAAATGTTGCATTACAAAAGGTGTTGGAGCACAATATAAGTTCTTTTATTTATTTTGATTGGCATAATTATATCTTTTTTATTTTCCAAAAATTCTAGCAGGACCACCAAACATTATAGTTCGTCCCCAATATTTAGTTACATAGAAATAATTTTGTCTCACATAATCCCAACCAATATCAGATATGACCTCATTGGCACCTATTACACCAATAATTTTCTGACTATCGGCATCTACTATAGAGATCATCACGAGCATATGCATAAAGTTTCGGATCATCGTACTCAACTTTTAGTCCATTGCCCATCGGACTACTCTTTGAGTTTGGAATTGTGAATAATTCGCCACCCCAAAAAACATCGTCTGCATTGTATGCTAAATCCGTGAAGATGCGAGACGGCCAAAACCCAATAGTTTTTTCTTTATCTCCTATGTTTAACCACCAGTTTCCATTTAGTGGATCCTTGAAAACGAAAACAAAAACACAAAAGTTTAGAGATAGATATAAAGAATACTATTACATGGTTCATCCGATTCATTTAGAATCATAATAAATTTATGAAAAATATATAAACTCATTAGTTTAATAGTTGAACTTACTCGGAAAATGTAAAATCTAGCTTCGACCATATGAACTGATCCGGTTTTTGAAACTTCGGGAAAGGCATAATCAAGAGGAATATCGGTATTCACTATCAGAAAACCGGGACAGTTCGTGTTGAAACAGTGTTGCTCACGCGTCTATACAATAAAATTACATATTGATATCAATTAATAAGGAAGGAATTACATATTTTATCGAATCAAAAAACCAAAATGACGATATATGAAACATGTTTAGTTATACCATTTTTTTTTTCTGAGCCAGGATAAAGCTCTCGATTTCTCTTATGACTGGGCCCTAATATTAGATTAAAAAAATTGTTTGTTGATTTCATGTTATGTTTCTACGTACTTGCCATGCAAAATTTTAATTTTTCAAATGTATAAAACAATACTACAAAAAAAAAGAACCATTTAATTTTAATGGGATTTATGTATATATATCTTACATGCAAACATGCGAAAAACCGGCAACGGTCATCTCCATATAGCGTCGGATTCACCTGTAAAAAGTAATGAAACAACAAAAATTTTCACGTATTTTACTATTACTAATTTAATTATGTAAAGGTAATTTATTTCATAGCTATTAAAATGATGTTATACCGTCCAACCAGCCTTGATGAAATCTGTACCGTTGGATACTTTTATTAAACCGGATGAGAATTGAAGTTGGTTAACATATAATGACCATCTGCTCCTCCTATGTTCTTCTTTATCCACTCTGGTCGGACTCTACCTCCTGCATACTATATTGAAATATCACAATATGGTAAAATATTTGAATGCAACTAAATGAAATAAATCACAATATATTGAACTATAATAAATAAATAAAAATTAGGAGAATTTACATACATGCAAACCCGGTTCGGAGTTGGTTTGAGGATGTATATTTGAGTCGAACATTTCATTGAATGTTTTTAATCTTATAAGGTCTTCTTTTGTTGTTCTCCTAATTGGGACTGTGCCATGTGGACATCCAACTCCTTTCAACGTAACAGACTTTGTTTTGTTGTTATGACTTCGTTTTCGCTTTTCTTCAGTCTTGACCTTTTCTGGTCTATTCACTTTGCTTGGTTCCATCTAGGAAAAAAAAATATTTTCAATTTATGAAAAAATTAAAATGAAGCAAAATCTTTATTCAAATATTATGAAATAATATTACCTCAGGATGAAAATCATGGTTTTTCAATAGAGCATGATCAAACGCAGGTTGTTTGTAAAAATCTATACAATCATATATATGTCCATACTCGGTCTACAAAACAAATTCAACATTAATCTTTTTCATTACATAAAATTACTAATTTAAAATTCAAATATGTAAAAGCATAAATCTTACGATCAATGAATTAATAAAATGTTTATTATCATTGACAATGATAATTAGAGCTGTCAATTTGGGTGCCCAAGAACCAATT
>OVAQ01000973.1:0-22108 GCA_900406345.1 Erysimum cheiri | reverse complement strand
GGTAACAGGAAGTGAAACAGAAGAGGAAAAACTTACAATTGTTTACTATAGCGAGCTGTGTTTGTTTACTAGTTTCTTTAGGTTAGAAAACAGAGGAATTAGTGAACTATTTGGGATTTTACTTTTTTTTCCATAACGATTCTATTGCACATCATTGTTGTATAGTATAATCCAATAGTGGTGGGAAAAAGAAAAAAAAAANAAAAAAAAAAGGATGAGTTTACTGTATTGTGTGTTTCTACTTGCAACAAATATAGTTACGTTTAATTGTCATGTAAAGAAAAAAATAACTTCAACCTCGAGATATGACAGTGGAAGAGCAGTCTATGCTATTACAAATCCACAAACGAACCACATTTTAGTTTTCTTAACCAAATCAATTTTGTTATACTAAACACACCTATGAAATATAATTTATTAATTCTATTGTCTAAAAATCATGTTATTTTGTTAAGAAAACGTTATAACAGATATAACTACTACTGTAGTACTGTTTTGTTCTTAAACTATTTATTTAATATCGTTTAAACTTTAAACAGCTAAACTTGTTTAAACATTTTAGGCGCCTAAATTTTTGTTGGGCCCAAAACTAAAATAAATTCAACAAGAACACAAAGCCCAAAGATCAGAGACAGTTTAAACTCACAAAAGCCGAAGCCGCAAATAACATTATTACGCTAAAAACCATGGCGACGCCTTCGCCGATCTCTTCTCCTCCCTCTGATTCAAACCCTAATTCCGCCGCTACTCCGCCGCATCAGAAACAACCATCCTCTCCCCCACCAACGAATCCATCCTCTCCACCACCGCACATCACCGTCGTAGCTTTAGCCGCTTCAACCTCCGGCGTCGCCAGAAAAACCCAACCTGTACTCTGGACTCACGACGAGACTCTCCTCTTAATCGAATCCTACAAAGAGAAATGGTACGCAATCGGTCGTGGTCCTCTCAAATCAACTCACTGGGAAGAGATCGCCGTCGCTGTTTCCGCTCGTTCCGGCGTTGACCGGTCATCTACACAGTGTAGGCATAAGATCGAGAAGATGCGTAAAAGATTCCGATCTGAGAGGCAGAGTATGGGACCGATTTCAATTTGGCCTTTCTATTCACAAATGGAGGAATTAGATTCAAATCCCGCTCCAATCTCTGCTCGTCCTCTCACTCGTCTTCCTCCGAATTCAAATAATCGCTACGAAGAAGAAGAAGACAATTACGAAGAAGAAGAAGAAGAAGAAGATGAGAGACAGAGCAAATCAAGGAGTATCAATTACATATTGAGAAGACCTGGTACGGTTAATAGATTCGCTGGAGTTGGTGGAGGATTGTTGTCATGGGGACAAAGAGAGAGATCATCGAAGAGGAAGAGGAACGATGGAGATGGTGGTGAGAAGCGGAGGAGAGGAGCGAGAGGAGCGAGAGCTGTAGCTGCTGAGATTAAAGCATTTGCTGAGATAGTAATGGTAATGGAGAAGAAGAAGATTGAGTTTGCGAAAGAGACTGTGAAGCTTCGTAAGGAAATGGAGATACGAAGGATTGATTTGATTCAGAGTTCTCAAACTCAGCTTCTTCAATTTCTCAACAATGCCTTTGATTCTTTCTAACCAGAGAACTTAATTATTAGATTATTAAATAAAATAACTATGCCATTGTTGTTACTCCTTGAAGATTTGTAACATAATGAATTTTAGAAATGCTAATGTTATGAACTTTTTTAAAGAGACAGAACAAATGATACATTCATCAAATTAACCTAAATCTACAAGAGAAGTTAGAAGAGAATGGGAAATAAGAAAGAGAGACCTAAATATATGCCACAAGGATGAGGAAACAAAAAAAAAAAGTGGGTGAAGGAGCNTGCCATTGTTGTTACTCCTTGAAGATTTGTAACATAATGAATTTTAGAAATGCTAATGTTATGAACTTTTTTAAAGAGACAGAACAAATGATACATTCATCAAATTAACCTAAATCTACAAGAGAAGTTAGAAGAGAATGGGAAAAAAAACAAGAGAGACCTAAATATATGCCACAAGGATGAGGAAACAAAAAGAAAAAGTGGGTGAAGGAGTAGAGACTTCTGTACAAAACATTATGAACTGTTTTGACTCTCTCCCAAACCAAAAGAGGAAGAAGGAAGAGACTAATTCTCTATGATGCAAGTGGTAATTTACAGTCTATGATACCTTTCTCTCTCTGTGTTTCAAAAAGAGACAAAAAGACCTGCATTGAATTTTAATCCTATCCATCTTCTTCTTCTTCTTCTTCACTATTTATCTCCCTCTGCTCTTATCAAATCTGCAAACTCCTCACTTAAATAGAGGCTGGACTCAACCAATGTTATGTTATACAGCATCTCAGCCAATTCCAAAGACCACCGACTTGATGATGTTAATGCCAAAAAGTGAGGATCCGAGGAGACCACATTTGGCGGAGGAGACAAACAAGTTTGGGTTATACCTGTACAAGGTTGTCCGTAAGGGGCAGAATAACCCTTGCAGGATCTACAGCTACTCAAAGGTTCTAGGTTCATCTGTCATGACCTCTCATTCCACTTTTGTATCAGGAGGCTTTGAAGATGATACTTCTTGTGTTTCTTCTAATTGAGGCTGCTCAGAAGCAAGATGTTTCTGATTTTGTACAGTCAGCTGCTCTGTCAACTTTGGTCTCTTTTCTACTGAAGGTAGAGACTGTTGTCTCTGTGTCACGCCCTTGAGCCCCTGACTAGGCAAGCCACCCGATAATTGCTTCTGAGGTAGTCCTTGGTTTGCTGTTGTTACTGGATCACTGCCAGCTGAATCTGTATTGGAACTGTTTACTACTTTAGAAGCAGCGCTTTGCACAGAGGCAGTACAAGATGGAGATTCCAGTGCAGGCACCGCAGTAGAACCAACTGGTTTTACGTTTTTCGAATCATTACTCGCTTGCGGCATGACCTTGGACGAACTCATACTAGCTGTTTGGGTGGTATTGGTAACAGACTGCGGAACACGAGGCATACGTTCAGCTTGGGACTTCTTTGATAACTCAGAGTTCCCTAGATGATTATGATGACCAACTCGCTGAGCTGCTAATTGCACTTGATTGCGCTGCTTTTGGTGTAGCAACAAATGCTGATGGTTGGAAGGTGCAACTGCTGGTGTAATTGACGGGCTAGGGGTAGATAAGATGTTAGAAGGGGTTGCAGGTGAGCTCTGGCCTTGGATAATATTGTCTGAATGTAATTGCAACTGCTGTTGTTGGGACGGAGATGAAGCACCCGGGAATGCTTTTGGCAGTTGCTGTGAATGATTTGAAGATTGCGGAGGAACAAATGGCTTCGACTGCAGATGCGTACTCGTGGCAGTCCCTGCATTTGACTGATGATCAGGTCTAACTGGTACTGCTGCCTCTCCTTTTTCGGAAGCCTGATTTCCTGGTGCCATGGTGAGACCATTCAAGTGTGACTGATCAACAGTGATGTTCTGATGGATCATATTTCCTCTACCCATCCCCTTCAATTGTTTATTCTGCTGTTGACCTGGTGTTGACTGTCGCTGGTGTGGATGTTGTCTTGCAGACTGCTGCTGGAGTTGTCGCTGCCGTTGTTTTCCAGCTTGATTGTTCGCTCCAGATGCACCGGACTGAGGACTCCTACCCAGACCATGAAGCGGCAACTGAGATTTTTGAGGGTTCTGTTGCACCAAAGCATTAACATTAGGAGAGGTCGACACTGGGGGCATTGATAATGGCTGAGGCGTAACGGGTGGTTGAGTCTGAGGACTGTTTTGTGGAGAAGAAGAAACAGAAGATCCCTGAGGTTGTTGTACATGTGGCATCATAGTACCAGATGCTGGAAACTGCTGCTGCTGTTGCTGCAAATACCTCTGGTGCATTTGCCTTTGACGGATAGCAAATGCTTCCTGCTGTGCCCCAGTGGCTTGACTTGGGCTCTGGAGATGAGGGTGATGCGAGTTGCCAAGCACGTGTGACTGCTGTGACATCTGATGCTGCTGGGAAAGATGGCCTGGGAACGCCTGAACAGGAGTTGTCTGGTTGATAAATCCAGAACTCAAATTACTGAAAGCTGGGATCCCGGGACTGTTCCCTTGAGCAGCCTGCATCTGAAACTCATGCATATCAGTTTTCATCTTCACTGGATTGTTTGTAATGTTGTCAAACAGGTTTAAAATGTCAATCAACCAGCGGTAGACAAAAATCAGAAGCGCTGAACGTCTACAAACTAAAACAAGGAGCCAGATAATTAGTCGAGGTGCTGGAGTAAGAAAATAGGTAATTACCCTAAGTTCCCGCATGTGAGAAATCTTAAAAACTAATTGACAGCAGCACACAAAAGCCAAAAACCTTACCCGCATCATATGCTGCACAGCTTCACGAGGCCTGACCATGGAGTTTCCTTGAGAAGCTCCTCCGCCAGAGTGAACAGTACCAGTGTTAGGAATTCCCACCATACCAGAGGAAAGCATACTACCAGTATTTGGCATTGCTGATGAGCCCATCCCTTGAAATCCAGGCCTTGACATGGGTGTGCTCCTGTTCATTCCACTCATACCCATAGCATTACCACCAGGAACCATGCGATGTCCACGATCAGATCCGGAGACAGCTCCAGGAGTTGATAAGGAAGGCTGCTGCAGGTTTCTACCAGATAACATCTGATTATATTGTTGTAGTCGTTGCTGTTCATCAGGTGGCAAAGACCCTCTAGGAACGTTGAATCTACCATCCCTACAAAGAAAAATATATCAAGAACCAAAAGAAGTAATAGCCTCGAGTAAATTGCACGGAGATTCACAGACGTGTGCATTATTCACCAAGACAAACCATTCAGTACAGCTCTACCTGACAGAAGCACTTTGTAGGCCAGATGTGGTTGGCAAATTGTTGCTGAGAACCACACCAGATGATCCAGGAGTGGATGGGTGTGCTCCAGCAGTAGGGAGCACTGGTGTCCCTGGATTCAACATTGGAAGACCTGAATTTTCAAGTGAAAATACATCTTGACCTGAAGTTGACGCATCACAGACATCAAGGGGCCTTCATCCGTAGAATAGAAAATATTAGAATTGCAAAAGTAGTAATAAAAAAATAAATTAACGTAAAGGAACAACGAAACTTACGTTAAAACACCTCCATTCAGATTATTCGGGAATACTTGAGAAAGAGCCATGACTTGTGAATTGTGAACTGGTACTATTTGCTTGGGATCCCGACCATCATTCTTGAAAACATACCAAAGCAGCAACACAAAAACAGATTTAGAGCGGCCTTAAAAGTTTTATAATTCAAACTACAATGTCATGGTTCCTAATGACTTCAGCAAATGTTAGCAAAGATTTGCAGCTATGCTTTGAAACATGCAGACCCGTTATGTCAGCTAAGAGTGATTGAGATACCAAAGCAGCAACACAAAAACAGATTTAGGGCGGCCTTAAAAGTTTTATAATTCAAACTACAATGTCATGGTTCCTAATAACGTCAGCAAATGTTAGCAATGATTTGCAGCTATGCTTTGAAACATGCAGACCCGTCATGTCAGCTAAGAGTGATTAAGATATGCCTTTCTCAGCATAAACTCTATGCAACTTGAAAACTAAAATAAGGAAGCCTATGTTCTCAAATTCCATAGCCTGGATGTCTATAAGCAAACACGTTTTCCAGCTCCAGAGCAACTTGAAAACTAAATTCCATGAACAAGAAACCACAGAAACCCTGAGAACACTCTGAAACTACAAGTTAAGAACCCTTAAGCATTCTTCCAACAAGGGACTCAAAAACTAAAATTTGGACTACAGCACCAATCATATCATCTCTTTTATGCTCACACAGTACATACACGCTATCACTATTGCCAGGCAAGGGTTGAATCATAACTGGAATAAACTGCAGAGAGACAGTATCCACTAGTTTTAGGCTACAAGCTTGGAAACAGTAACAAGGCACTAGGTGAACCAACCTGTGTCTTTCTTAAATGTAACTTCTTCCCAATCAAACAAATCTTCTCAAAATGAGACTTCAGGGTATCTTCCTCCATTGGCCCTTGCAGTCGTTGAAACAACTGTCTCGCGCTTCCCTGAATAACAAACATATCCGGGGTAATTAAATTGGTCTAAACATAGAAGACACTTTGTTCAGCGTCTCTGAGCTAAAGAAAAAACCTTTGGGATGCCAGGCAAAGTGGATGGATAAGACTGAGATGTTCCTGAATCTTCAGCACTATCAGCTCCATCGCCAGCATTCCTATCCATCAGAATCTTATGCCGCTCCTTGCATTCACTCGGATTACGATATATACACTGGACAAACAATGGACAAATCAATTAGCCAGTAACAAATACCAGTTGTTCACTGATACGAGAAAGCAATAACATGGACAACAATATCCGAAACAATGGTTCACTAGAATAGAAAAAACAGTGTCTCTTGAAAGCTCTGCCACTCGGTTGACAATGTACCAAAGAAAGAATACCAAGATATTTCAAAATTACAGGCACTTACTTTTATTTTAAGAGTGCTGTTCATCGCATCACTAATGAGCTCCCAGTTAGGGCCCATGTCATGCACCAGGACAACAAGCGCCTATATGGTGGGAAAAGAATTAGATACTCGTAGAAGCAACCTATAGTATATCAATGTTAATGAAGATGACAATAAATTACCTGATCCTCAAATAGTGACCACGGATTTCCGGAACCATGCTGGCCTGGAGATATCTGCAAGAAATAAAATTCTAGTTTAAAACATATATCTTAAAACAAAGCAAATGGAGGAGTTAACACGCCTTCAACAGAATATACCTTTAGGCCTTTTATTTTTCTGGCCCTATCACGACCTCCAATAAATTTGATAGATTTGTTGGGGTTGGACATGTTGCTCATCTGGGAAGCTGCCGGAGAAGGAATCGATCCAGTGTGAGGAATAGCATTATCAAAATTATTATCTACCAATTGCTTGGTGGTCTTTTGCTTCTTTGCACTATGAGGACCATACAGACCTTATAAAATACAATTAAAATATGTCACAGATTAATAAACTCATTATAAAGCCGCATGGAGATGTAAAAAGGGAAGATGTCTATAATGCAACAATTTCATGTTAATTCCCAGAAACAGTTGACTTAATCCAAATTACAACCTTCCAGTCTAGGATTTAATAACTCCAAAATAACCATTGGTTTAGTTCTATAATTGGTGGTTAATGATAAGATGTACGCATAAAAAAAGCTACTTATAACATGATATCCCCTAGAATGACTACTATTTTTTTTTTTTTTTTAGTAAGAGTGAGGCTGAGGCTCCCACACTCGCTGAAGAACTATAATGCACTACAGAGTAAAAAAAGAATTTGCAAATAATACCATTCATATCGAAATGATTCTCTGGTCGTTTCTTCCAGTGGTCCTTCTGCCAAAATAAGGACGAATTAGAATCCATTCTGGAAAGCCAATTAGCAGTACAGGGTAAATATTTACTAACTACTATAACTAAAAGTTCTCATTTAAAAAAATAAGAAACTGTCAATAGCCACCCTNAAAATAAGAAACTGTCAATACAAAAACGGAAACAAAAATAAAATTGTTAAGTATTTCAATCTCAAGAGTCGAACTCAAGTATCAAACCACTTCAGCAAGTTTTCATTTTAGCAAGCTAGTCAAGCATTAATATTAATTAGAACACACCACCTGAACTCCTGGCTTGTTTTCACTAAACATGTATTCAAATTAATTCGTAGGATTTTTACCAATGAATTCACCTGTTCATTATGGACTGGCGAATCTAGATGCCAAGTTTGATCATATGCAGATCCCTGCAACAAATAAAATTGAAAATTACAATGCAATGTCAACTAAAACTAATATCAACTACTTTTCTCCCAATAGTAAGAGATATGCTGATATTGTAAACTACCAGATGAGTCTTCTTCTTCTTTTTAGGTTTTCCTGAGGTTTCAGCCATGTCATAAGGTAACTGCTTCTCAAAAGTACCACTAGATTCAACCTCTGTGCCTTTTTGGACTGCTGATCCACCATGCAAACTACTTTGCTCATCCTGAAAAGAACTAGTATCCCCACTAGACGCATCTGTCTTCGAGGGCACTGGTAAATTCCCAGCAGTAGCACAACCAAAAGGACTTACAACCCTCTGCCTTGAAGCAGTGCGCACACGCCTCGTCGGAACTGAGCCGACATTTATATTACTAGCAGGCCTTTTTGCCATCAAATTTGATGAGTTAGACGCACCTGTGTAGTTGACATATGGTAAATCAGCTCCAAGATCATATGACCGGGCAGAATGAGACTTCATAAAATTCTTCCTTTTTTTGTGGCTTAGATTAAATGATTTGCTAGATTCGAAAGCTCCAGGAAGATAGTAGGCACTTGTTTCTCCTTCATCCTCATCGAACGTAGTGAATCCTATATCTACAATTGGAGATAAAGATCAACAAATACTTAACCAGCACGCGGAGCTCATACAACCCAGAATTGTGCATACCTCCAGTGGCATCATAGGCTGATGTCTCAACCTCCTCCTGCATGCTACTTCCAGACTTCTGGGAACAGAGAAACACTGTTAGATATATTCGGAGAACAGATGTATGTTCTCAGGATGTAATAAAGGATACAATATGAGAGCTCCTAGCAAGAAAAATCTCACATACCTCACAGCGTGCAAGATGGGACTCAATGGACTTATGGTACACCTCCATTGCACCAGATGGAACTGAATAAAAGAGGCTTTCCTGCACAGTTGCAAAGCTCAATCAATATTGTAGAGCTATCCACCGCAATAGTATTCATATGAGGCTACAGAATAACTTTTCAGAAACTCATACTTCTGAAAGCTGATCAACCAAAGATATATCCAATATTTCTTCGCACATATTGCCGGGTGTTAATGGTGCCGCTGGATGATAGGCGATAGAAGAGTTGTTACACTTCAAAAATCTACTTGCATACTCCCTGACCCCTGCAGCTAAACATTTTTTGCCATTCTCACAAGTAGATTCTTGGCAAGTCTCCTGCATACGACAGCGGTATTACTTTGCAGGATACCATTAAGTTTTACAAAAATCATAACATGCAACAAGACCATAGACTCCTGGAGGTAAATATGGAAGACACTTCAGGCAAATAAGAAAGTTCCGGCTTATCAATCATAGGAAAGAAATATCCGCAGAATTGTGTCATTGTGTGTCATCTACAGTCCAGTCACAAACTTAACAATATGGTTCCAGGATGTCAGTGTTCTCAATACTTTAAACCAACGAATTAATATATGAATAATTCAGATTTAGAAGAAAAGGAAAGAACCATATAATCACCATTGTCATAAAAAACATAAAAGAGGTCTGACAGTCAAATACCTTAACAATTCCTAAGCTTGTCTCCTCCAGCTCCCCAGGAACCTCCACAGAACTCCAGAATTGCAAGATAGCATTAGATAGGATTGAAGCTATATTTTTCAGCTTTCGGTGCTGACTTTGTTCCTCAAATCTTAACTGACAAGTCAAAGCAACTCGATGACAAATTTGTGCGGCAGCAGTCATCTTCCAAAGGCGCTCCTGGAAGACAAAAAGAAAAAGGTAATCAAATGCAATCTGAACACTCAATGTAGAATGTTTCAGCAATATAAAAGTGGACAAGCTCATTTTATGCAGAGGAAAGTCCAGATGTTATTGGAAATAAACAGAATCACAATCCACAAAATGCAGCATTTACCAAGCGGACATATAGAATTTAATAAGTTAANAAAGAAAAAGGTAATCAAATGCAATCTGAACACTCAATGTAGGATGTTTCAGCAATATAAAAGTGGACAAGCTCATTTTATGCAGAGGAATGTCCAGATGTTATTGGAAATAAACAGAATCACAATCCACAAAATGCAGCATTTACCAAGCGGATATATAGAATTTAATAAGTTAAGCTGATTTAAATAGACCAAACCTGCGCAAAATCATTTGCCAGCCATGCCATTTCTTCGAGGACAAAATCCCATTGAGATTTCTCACGGACCTCCACTGGTGCAGTACCACAAGATAATTCGGCAATTCTTTTTCTCTTCGCCTGTTAGTGTATTATGTCATATAATAAAAGATGAATAGGTACAAAACTTCTTCGAAAGCTCGAAAACTTAAGATCATCAAGCCAAGTTGAAAAGAAAACCTGAATAATCCGTGCTTCCTCAAGGATAGAGTCCTCCTTCACAGTATCTAACACTACTGCATCTGAGCTAGGCTGATGTTTTAATGCTTCAATGTCAGTTCCTGACAATACATTATCGCCAACTATGCAGGAACTCGTGTCTACAGATGCCTGAGGAATTCCAGTGCACAATGAGCTGCTAGGATTTTCAGGTAAAAGACTGCTAACTTTCCTGTCAGTTTCGGATACAACCAACCCATCTTGAAGCCTTTTCTCAGTCTCAGAACATTTCTCTTCATTTTGCAGCTCAGCTGTACTTCTGTGACTTTGATTTTCAATTTTAACTGATTTCATCTGCATTTCACGCTCAGGAATGCACTCACTATTAATGGCGGTAGATCGACCTGGCTCATCCTCAATCTTAGTTTTCGTCATTTCACCAACTGTTTGATTCAGCAACCCCTCTACTCTTGAAGCCTTCTGCATAGAGATTTCATCAGAGTCAAGTTTGTCCACTCTATAAAGATCCCTTTCATTATCTACATCTACTTCTACATTGTTAGCATGAGAAGACTCTGACTCTAACCCTTTTGTCCCTCCAGCCCCTCTATTTGTTAAGCTTTCTTCCTCTCCCATAGAATCTTTAAGGCCATTCAATTGGGTAGAATTATTTTCCTGGCCAGCTATTGTTGCAGCTTTGGGAGAACCAATCTCTGTACCAGTCGAAACTAGGTGTTCCGTATCCTCAGCAAGGCCAGTCTCTCCTCTTTTTCTATATGTAATGTCTGCTTCATCTTTCAATACACTAGTCTGGGATCCAGCAGTACTCTCTCGTACAACAGGTGCCCCATCCACCTTAGTATTCAGCGGATTGCTGGAAACTATATTTTTCGGAATAATATTACCATTTGAATTAGCAAATATTGGACAAGATACAGAAGTTGTATGCCTATCCTTTTGATTGGCTGATTCGGGAATGCAACCCTTTCCTTCCACTGATCCTCTGCGAATAGGTATAGATGTGGCAAGACCACCACGATTCTGAACTAAATCTGTAGAGCTTGACCGTCCTGGATCCCGATTTACCTTTGATCTGTTCCTACGAGCATACGGGCGAAAGATGGCAGAATCTTCTGTTTCTTTGGTATTCTGGTTGGTGTTCGCTTTGGAAGACCGTTCTGACTCAGAAGTTCTGTTTTGCCTATTAGGATATCTCAAATTCCTTTCTCCCTCAACTGACTTGTTCTCGGAATCAAACAGTAAGAGATTATCTGCTGTATTAGGTTCAGAAATTGTAGGAACTCCAGGTCTACCGCTACTCTCTACAGAGTCTCCATGTGGTGAGGCAGTCAGGGCAAAACTATCCTTGACTTCACTGTGGGAGTTATGGGTAAATAATGATGAGTTATGGGTAAATAATGATGAGTTAATACAACAAACACGAATGTACCTGTTTACAAAATGATCTGCTTGCTGATCTGTGAGTGATGTAGATTGGACGCTATGTGAAGTTGCAATACCAAACTTGAAATCCAAGGGATTACCGCCCTGAAGCAGATAGAAGAGTTAAGGCTTGATATAATAAGATTTTAAAAGGAAAGGGAACATGGAAATAGGTATTCATACTTTCTCCAGGAACTCCAATTCTCTCCTCCTTTCCTCGCGGACATCATACTCTTGCCTGTTGAAACAAGCATCTTTGTTACACATTGGAAGTTATTGATAGCTATATAAATTTCCGGGCACTTAAACACATCGCAGAAGATGAAGAGCTCCCAATCTGAAATACCTTAGCTCCGCTTGAGCCTTCTCAATTGCTGTTCGGCGCGGAGATGTTTTGACACCAATACCACCTCCACTATCAATAACTCCTCCCATGGAATCAACCTCAGCATTTACTAGAAGATATCCAGAAACGCTTCCATGCATTACCACCTTGGATGTTCCATTAATTCTAGTTCTAACTTAACTGAAAAATATTTATCAAGAAGCTTTCAGTATTTCTAGCATTCCGAATGATCATACTACAGAATTTAGAATCAGTAACAGCTTAATGTTAACCTGCAAATAACAATAGCAAACGTATGTGCATGTATATCCTCATGATGCANGGATGTTCCATTAATTCTAGTTCTAACTTAACTGAAAAATATATATCAAGAAGCTTTCAGTATTTCTAGCATTCCGAATGATCATACTACAGAATTTAGAATCAGTAACAGCTAAATGTTAACCTGCAAATAACAATAGCAAACGTATGTGCATGTATATCCTCATGATGCAAAAAAGCAGAGAATACACAAAATTTCCTACAGAAAGTCATGGCAGTAGTACCATATGATTACAGATTATAGAGTAGCTCGAGAGATAACTACTAAGGAAATGTCAAGAGTAAAACAAAGGAACATCAAAGTGAAGATAACTCCCCAGAAACTAGTATATGACAGAGAACCTAATATATCTATTCTGATCATCAAGAGCTAGAACTAAGATCATATACGCCCGTTAAATTCAAAAAGTCAGGCTCAGTGGTAGATGAAAACTCTTACCAAAGAAAATAAATGTTGCCTCAAAGTTGAGAGGTTCTTAAAGCTTAAGTCAAAAAAAATTCCGACACTAACAACGATTACAAGAAACCAAAGTTAGAAATGATCAGCTAAGCTACTTAAACGGCATGCCCACGAACTCTTCCATCAAGCATAACACATTTCGAAGCTAAACGAGCATGAAACAATTCACATTTCCTAATCAAAACAACAGAAAGAGAAACACTGCACTACCAAGTATCAACCCCCAAAAGAAAAATACCCAAAAATGTTCAAAATCACAGAACCTCCAGCAAAGCTGGACTCTAGGGTTTGAATAGAAGAGTGAAAGAGAAGAGAAGAAAAGCTAAAAAAGTACCTGAATTGAACGTAGAACAGAACGAACGCAAAAAGCTAGGGCACAAAACTCGGGCAAAATCACCAAATTCTAAAATTAGTTTCTCTCTCCTAGGGTTTCCCAAAAACAACAACACCTCTTTTAAGCTTTTCAAATCAAAAAGAACGAAATCAATTTCTCAGAGAAACAAAAGAGAGAGAGCTCCTCCCAACGACATGGAATCCATGAAATGTTTTCGATTGATTCCTAATTCAGCAATTTTTTTCTTTTCAATTTTGGTTTCCCTCTCGGGAGAAAAAAAAAAAAAAAAAAATTTGGTTTCTCGTTGATGTTTTTTTTTCGTTCTCTCTCTCTCTCTCTCTCTCCTCGACGCAGTATGCGACTCTTTCTCTCTCTCCGAGTTCTGGGCCTGAGATTTTTCCCTTAGAGGAGACCAAATAAGGCCCTTTTTGTTTGTTTGGTCTTGTTTTGGGCCTGTCTAAGTTAATAACAGTTTCATGCCATAACATTATGTCACTGATTTAGTTACAGTTACATATTTGTCACACGTTGTCCATAAGCATAAAGTTAAATTGCCGGGAAACAAAAAAAAAACATAAAGTTAAATCAATTAAATTATTCTTTTTGAGATTGCGGGTATATTTAAAACATGTCGTTTTGGGTTGGTAAGTATGAAATTACCAATTTACTTGACAGTTCATTTTTTTATCTTTCCTAGCCGATTCTTTTGCTCGGTTAATTTTACATCATTACTTTTTTTTTTTTCTTTTTTTTTTTAATTAAAATATATTATAATAATCATCCCAAATTAATGGGCTTTGGCCAAAAGCCCGTTACAAACAAGTCCATCGGTTACAAAACGGGAAAACGGGAAAAACAAGTCCGTCACCGGAAAAAAGGATCGGATCATTACTTCATTAGTCATTCTAATATTTTGTGGCGATTCATACAAAAAGAAAAAAAAAAAATCGTGGCGTTGAGAACAAAATCAGTTGACATCCATTTTGCTAACTAGTGTATATATTTGTCCTCCGACAAGGTGTCCACGAACGTATTATAAGCTAGATTCACTATGCATTGTGTCCTCTTCTTGCATTCGAAAATGTATGGTTCTTGACTCATCGAAGTAGCCAGCTCGACTAAAGCAGATCTTTCAAGATCGTGCACGTGTAAGAAGAAGGATAAATCATTTTACCACTTGACATCAAACATTATATATCCTCGACAAAAATATATGTGTAAAATTCTGACAGAAAATGCGTTAATTTAACCGTTTTAGCAACCACTCCTCCCGAGACTGAGACATATATGTTGGCCTCGCCAGAAGAAATTGCCTTAGCAGCAATAACATCGTTGAATCAGATTTGCCAAGTAAAGATTCGTCTCTCTGTTGCCATCGAGTAGCTTTAGAGATTTAATATTTTTTTTTGCTTTTTCTCCTCAGTTTTAGACATCAAGAGGATCATCCCAAAATCTGCAAGCTTGGACAATTCAGATAGTAGAGCTAAGAGGCCAAATATTTTATCGTATGCGACTCTGACAAAATGTTACTTACGTATCGTGGTTGGATCGACAGCCAAAAATTTACACANACACAGAGAAAAATATCTCACTAAAAAATTAATCTTAGACAATTTCAACCATTCTGTAAATATAACAATATTGGACGCTTTTTATGACCTTAAATCTCAAATTCCCGTTGGCAAAAAGGAGTCACGGGAGTCACGATTCTCATAACTGTGGCAATCAAACCTAAAATCATGGTACCAATATGATGTTATGGGTATGAATCATGGTCTTGCATGTGAATTGGGCCCTTAAATGTTTTCAACAAATGATTCACCCTCGTTATTATTTCTTACAATAACACTTTTTATGGAGTGGGTGATAAATTCTAACTAATTAACATTACAAATATAATTGGGAAAATACGAAGCATATTATATCCTTAGTGGATTAGTTAGTCCTATAAAACCAACACCAAGTTGTTGGAGGTAGTTATTATTTGGTAACTATTTTCTCTATTCAATGAATCATTGTTAGAGATTTTTGAATGCATTGTCTCATGACTACTAGAAATGTACTAAAAAACTGACCATTCCAGCCCAGACAATGTGGGGTTTCTTCCTTTGTAACAAAAGGTCTACGATTTTTAATTTAACCTAACAGTCAAACCCACAAAATTGATGATAAATGTACTGCAAACCACATTAATACCATTACCTATAACTGAAGTTACTCTTAAGTCTTAAACATGTAACTTTGTGTCAATAAAATCGCAAAAATATCTTATAATGTTGAGTAATGGAATAACTAGTTAGTGAAAAACGACAAGAATCAAGTGCACTTTGTCATTTGCTTAACAAATACTAGTAATAAACAATTCCTTCATTAGTTACTGTACTACGAAGCCAAGCTGCAAGTATTATCTCATAAGTACCCTTAATGTCCCACAAAAAAAGTAAAGTAATACAAAAGTCAATAGAATTGACCAATAAAAGACATGTAATTGCATGGGTAAAAAGGTAAATTTACCAACTAATTTCTGTAAAATAACGCTTACCCGTTACCACCAATCGTGGTCCTCTTCTGCTCCTACACACTTTTTTGTATAAATCTCTTTCTTTCACATAATCTTTTTCTTTCACATAAAGAGAAAGCGAAAACAAAAGTGTTCAAGAGTTCATAATATCAATCAAATATGTAAGTAAAAAATCTATTTATGTAGATTTATATGTTCTTCATGATTGTAGTAGTCTGACAATAAAAAAGAAAAAAAAAAAGAATCGGAATTTCTCTCTCTCTGTTTTGCGAGAATCTTATAATTGAAAAGTATATTCTATTCATTACAGATCTGCTCTTGGATTTCGGATTCTCCTGAAAACGTGAAGACGAAGGTAATGATCTCTTCACTACAAGAACTTATGGTTTGAAGCTGAATTAGTAAATGAGTCTGGATTTAAAGTTTTTTTTTTTCAGTTCACTGGGGTTTGTGCTCTGAATCTTGTANTAGTAAAGATGATTCAAATGGACGGTGGAGATAGGCTAAGAGTGACGTTATTAGATCGTATGTCGACGGTTGAGACTAACCGGAGCCCATTGACGGGATTAACTCTAGAAGCTATTCTACTAGCTGACAAAAACACAACCTCGCCGCAGCCGCCATCGACGAACCAATCGAACCGGACACTTCTCGATGTAATGCAAAGAGACCATCGACACGACGACCGACACAATCGAGACAAAACCGCTTGGGAAACTCTCCGTGAAAAGCTCCGTATCAAACGTAACGCTACTGTTTGGATCTCGTCTAATCCTATCCCGACTTTGGATAATCCTATCCCTACCCGGGATAACGTTACCCACCAACTCGGTTTCCTCTTGTCTAACACCGGAAACGTAACGGAGGAAGCCTCGTCGGCTGAGGGAAGGGTTCGGTTAGGAGCTGTGTTGGCAGAGGAGAGAGCATTATCGGCTAGAGAAGAGGAAACGCCGGTGGAGAGAGAAGTGGAGCCGGCGAGGATGTCTTTAATGGAGTTGTTGGAAGAGAATGAAGGGCAAATTAGTTTGGTAAGTGTTGACGGAGAGGCGGAGGAGGTGGCGGCGGAGACGGTGGCGGTGGCGGAGATTAGTTGTTGTGTGTGTATGATAAGAAGCAAAGGAGCTGCGTTTATTCCATGTGGTCATACGTTTTGTAGGTTGTGTTCAAGAGAGCTTTGGGTTCAAAGAGGAAACTGTCCTCTCTGTAATACCACAATTTTAGAAGTTCTTGATCTCTTTTAGCCTATGTTTTTTGTTATTCTTCAATTTAATTATTCTAATTTATCATAATCAGGTTGTTTCCTTTGTTGTTGTAATGTGTTGTTGAATATTAATGCGAAATCCTTGTAGAAATTATTTTCTGTAACTATTTTGTTTTTTTTGGTAACTAACATGTTAAGTATTTATACCATTTTTGAAATTTTTGATAGAAGATATAGAGATATACAACTAGTGAAAACGAAAATCTACAGAAATGAACAAAAACATAAACAGAAGATGCAACAATTAAAATATAAGCGATAACCCGTTTAGTAGAGAAAAAAGTTAAATTATTTTGGAGAAAAGAGATAAATTAGATGAAACTATTACCATTGATCATGAAAGACATGATAAGTGGTTAGTACTTGTGGTATGATTTTGTTTGTTGGAAAGGTTGACCAAACCCATCTTAATTACATGTAGAATATGGCAATCAAATTAAACCGAAGAAGTTATTAGCATACAGAGAAAAACAAAGTTGTTAGTTGTACTACAATAAATTTTGAATTTAATTTGGCTGTGACTGATAAGTTTGATTTGAACAAGAACTATAAGGTCGGGCTAGACGTGAACAATCCTCCAACTACACTTATGGTTACGGCAAACACCTAACTGAAAGAAAGCTTCACTGGTTAACTAACTCTTCCTGTCTTTTCGATTTGTAATTTGTTTAGGTAAAATTTAGATAACCACTGATTTTGCATCGAACCGATAAGCATTCAGTTTAGCTTCCGGTTAGCTAACCCAAAACTAGGCCCAGCAATGAGAATTTATGGGCTTTCATTTTCTTCCTTTTCATTAGTCAAATTTCATTTATTTTCTTACCATTAAAAATAAAATAAGAAAAAAACAGAGAAAATTAGTGGAAACGCCATTAACGAGATCTAGCACGAACCCGTAGTGTGGTGTAGAGAAAGAAGCAAAAGGAGCTTCACAAAACCCTAGAGATCTTTGTTTCTCCATTTTCAGAAGACGATAAGATTAATCGCGATCGAAGATGAACATTTTCAGATTAGCTGGTGATATGACTCACCTGTTCAGTGTTTTGGTCTTGCTTCTCAAGATCCACACCATCAAATCCTGCGCTGGTATGTACATTTCCTCAATTCGTCTCGAAATTTGGCTGAATTTGATTAGTTTTAGGCGAATTCTCAATGTTTGTTCGATTTGCTTTTAAAATTTGGCGTTGAACATATGAATCTCACTCGATTATGATTCTTTCATTTTTGGGAATTTCAAAGTTCAAATTGTAGAAATTACGGATCTGATTCGAGTATCGTAGTAGTTTGGTTGCCGAGTTACGATTTTAGGAGAGATTGATCACGAGCCGTGTTGATTGAAGGAAAATTCAATTGGTGAAAGTTTTATGAATAGATCTCACGTAATTGAGGTCGTAAATGTAGTTCATTGGATCATTACGTTCGATTCTATGTTTGAGACACACATCTCTAAGAATTTCAATTTGTGTTTGGTATTTTGCAGGTGTCTCATTGAAGACTCAAGAACTCTATGCCATTGTCTTTGCGACTCGATATTTGGATATTTTCACGAGTTTTGTGTCTATCTATAACACCTTTATGAAGTTGGTGTTCCTAGGAAGTTCCTTTTCGATCGTTTGGTACATGAGGTATCATAAGGCTGTCCACAGGACTTACGACAGGGAGCAAGATACGTTTCGTCATTGGTTCCTTGTGCTTCCGTGCTTACTCTTAGCTCTTCTGATACACGAAAAGTTTACCTTTCTTGAGGTTTTTCTTCTCGAAAAGATTGCAATTTGAGAGACTCTGAACCATTTTGTTTGATAGGCTGATTTATTTTTGTGCTATTGGTATCTGCTTTACGATATCAGGTACTGTGGACGTTTTCATTGTACTTGGAGGCTGTTGCCATATTACCTCAGCTTGTCTTGCTGCAAAGGACTAGAAACATTGACAACTTGACCGGGCAATATATATTTCTTCTTGGGTACGATCTTGTTTCCATAATTTCTCTTTATTTGGAATATACCCTTGCTTCTTCATTCCACTGAACTTCTCTTGACTGGATCCATATTTCATTCCGGTCCATGTCTGGGTACTTCACGATTTTGTTCTACTAATGTGCTATGGATCAATGCTATCTGTTGTCTTTTCTTGAATAACATCCCACTCTATTTTCATCATTGACTGTCCTCCTGCCAAACTATATGATTTAGTAATCCTCTGAGTTTCATACTTCGATTGCTATACCAATAATGTCTTCTTCTTGCAGGGGGTACCGTGGATTATACATCCTTAACTGGATCTACCGTTACTTCACTGAGCCGCACTTTGTTCATTGGATAAGTATGATCCTCTCTCTCCCTCAACCTTCCTCGCCATTTACATGCAGCACACTTGAGCTCATGAGAATCTGTTTATATTATTCCTAATTGGATTAGGTTTTGTCACGTTTGCAACTTATGATTGATAAATGTGATGTTGGTTTTGGCCCTTTTCCTTGCTCATAAGGTTGACTAATTTTAGCGTTTGGGTTCAAGAGACAGTAAATATAGCCTCTTTGCCACACGAATTTTGTGTGAAAGCATGTGGGTTCTCATACCGAAAAACGCCTAATGCAATATCGCCTCTCATGATTCACATTTTTCAATATTTGTTGTCCTGATTATTATTTGTGATCTGACATTTTAAAAATGTTTGATTATGATGATGCAGCATGGATCGCCGGGCTTGTTCAAACACTGCTCTATGCTGACTTCTTCTATTATTATTTCCTAAGGTAACAGTTACCTCATCTTTTCCTCTTGTTCCTAATGCAATTCCCTAACTCTAATTCTGCCTTTGACTGTTTTTTTTCTTATTTTTTTGGTTATGTTTGCAGCTGGAAGAACAACAAAAAGCTCCAATTGCCAGCTTAATTTCAAAATTTTCGATGCTCGGAAACCCTAAGGATTCAAATTTGGTGCCCGACACAATATTCGCCGTGATGTTACCAATTTACTCCGTTGGTGGTTAGTAGAGGAGAACGAACATAGATGTGTAAACTCCAGCAACCTAACTTATTACACTTTTCTTTGAACTTTCTCGTGTCTCAGCTTTTTTTGGTCGAGGTACTGTTACTAAATATTTCAACAGGACAGTAAAATATTCATCACACCTCACAACGAGATGTGAACTATTTTTAAATTGGGGGAAATGTGAAAAAGAATAGTAACTTGGAGAAAATGTGGAACTCCGGTTTAATAAAGAAAAAAAGGCAAACTGTAATGTTCTATACTTCTATGAATAATGCAGAGCTTAGGCTTCCAAAAAAAAAAAAATGGCTTCCAAAATCTTATATACCACTCTCGAGTCATCTAGTTTATGTTAGAAATTTAGAGAAGTATTAAAGGAGCACTAAATCTTAAATTTAGCACTGAATCTTAAATTTAACTTGTGTCACTGTCGAATACAAATCTTATTAATTAGTAAAAATAATCTAACGTGTGTCTTAAGCTTGTACATTTTCTAATTACATACATTTTTCGTTGCACTTTCAAATGATATGTGTAAGTCTTACATATAGTTGATCGAAGCAACATGGCTCTCATATTAGCTATTGTAAAGTAATTAATGGATCACTACTACATCTTGAAAACAAAAAACGAGAGAATATTTGATGAAAAATGGTGATGGCCGATGGGCATGGGGATAATAAGAATGGCGTGTAGGAAATGTAAAGAGAATTTGATGTGACTCTAATCTCTTTGTCTCCTCCATATTTTTCATGCTTTCCACTTTTTTCAACTTATTAAACCAGTGCAAAACTATAGTACCTTACTAAAACAATTACATGCATCAAAAAAATATGGAGTATATGAGACTCTTTGGTGTTTTCGTAGTAGCGTTATGGATCATAGGGGTTGATGCTAGGGTTCACGGAGGAAGAGGAATAAAAAAATATGTTACTTTCAATCAGAATTATGTTATTACGTGGGGACAAAGTCATATTTCTACACTCCACTCTGGCAAAGAAGTTGATCTCTACATGGATCAATCTTCAGGTTACTATCTAATTAGTATTTTTCTTGTATAAAAATTCAAAGACAAAAAATTGTATAATCCAAAAGGCTCATATGGATCATATATATGGTGTGTAATTAAATACTAAGTTCCACGGATTTGGCTTTTCTACATGAAACAGGTGGTGGGTTCGAGTCCAAGAATAGCTACGGATCAGGTCTCTTCCAAATTAGAATCAAAGTGCCCGGAAGAAATTCTGGCGGCGTCGTCACAGCTTTTTACGTTTGTATTCTTGATTATATACGTCTATATATGCGTACATGCGTGATGCGTAAACTAGTTCAAACTCATATTAATAAATTGTTTATATATGTAAATAATTACAGTTGACTTCGAAAGGAGGTGGCCACGACGAGGTTGACTTCGAGTTTCTAGGGAACAACAACGGAAGACCAATAACATTACAGACAAATCTGTTTCTGAATGGAGAAGGAAACAGAGAAGAGAGGTTTTTGCTTTGGTTCAACCCAACCAAACATTACCACACTTATGGGATTCTTTGGAACCCTTACCAAATTGTGTACGTTAATCACAATCCTTCCTTCTTATTTGTTATCTTCTCTATTCTTTTATCGCATATAGTGATACTTTGTTTGTTTAATGCAAGAATAATTCAATATTTCGAAAAAAATAAAATTCCAAAACATTTGACAAAATAATATAGATGACGTATATTTTAGTCATTTTGCAATCTTTTAGATATATGTATAAATATTTAACTAAAAATACATCTAATTTGAAACGGAGAAAATATTTAATTTTATTTATATCATAGTTAAGGGATGCAAATTTTTTCGAGTAATTTTAACAAATAGCGGGATAATGTGTAAATTGCATATCATATGAAGATATAACGTGTTAAAAGTTATGAATCATAAAAGCATAAAAAATATGGAATAAAAAAAACGTTTTACCTTTTCACCAATTTGAAGGTATTTTTGCAAATAAAAATTACCCCATAGTGATTGTTAATTGAGTCTCAAACTTTTTCATTTGGTGCATATATTCTCTACAATTTAAAGAGATGAAATGATGATATGATGATGGTTGATAGGTTTTACGTGGACAACATCCCAATAAGAGTGTACAAAAACGAGAACGGCGTAAGCTATCCATCAAAGCCTATGCAAGTCGAGGCTAGTCTCTGGAACGGTGACGATTGGGCGACTGATGGAGGTCGGACCAAGATTAACTGGTCATACTCTCCTTTCATTGCCCATTTCCAAGACTTCGCTCTATCCGG